>OZ018332.1:39097026-39292026 GCA_963969495.1 Ceratothoa steindachneri | reverse complement strand
TATATTACACACTCATAAATCATCAGATGTTGTACAATTTTAAATTGCTTCTAAATCACGAAATTTTTTGTGTCTGTTTGGCGTTTTTGCCTTTCAGATGTTTATTCCTAGTCCCTTGTATTGGATAAGTGGTGCCATAAGCTTTTCATCTGACAATATTAGTTTACTAAGATCCCACCCCTCCCTACCTCAATTATGCACTCCCCATGAATCTTTATTGCTCACTCGGTATCAAATTTTGACCAACCTGGAATGTGAAGGTATTAAGGAATCCGGTGACAAAGGGTTGTTTCACCGGGTACTTGAAGAGGGCTCCCTTATAATCCATCTCAATGAATTTGGTTCTATCGAATAAAGTTTCAGTCGTAAAAGGAGTCAGCGGTGTTCCATAGATTTCATAAGGCTGGAAACGAACGGGTGTTTGTTTAATAGCGGAGGGTAATGGAGGCTTCAGAAAAGTCTCTCTCTCTTTCTTCAACGCCGCTATCACGTAAGAAACTACACGAGATCTTAGGAGTGTCGAGATTCTAAGAGCAACGATTCTTTCATTTAATGATAAGTGAACATCCTCCTATAAATAGACCTATTACTGTAAAAGATGGGATAGCTGGTTGCCAGCCTTATCACTAATGTCTCTTTTACATGTTTATAACCTTTCATACATTTTGTTCTATGACCTTTTCTTTGTAAAAAACTTGACCAAAATTTTCTTGGTTGTGATTCCCTTTTTGGTTTTCGTTGTATTACCTAAATAAATAAATAAAACCATTTTAGAAATGAGCAAAAATATATTTTTTACTAAATAACAGATTGCGCTACTCAATATAAAATATTTAACCACAAATTGAATTCAAATAGCACAGGAACAAAAACCCCCTGTTTTCCAACGCTTTCGTGTAAAGGAACAAGGCTTTATTATAAGAATGACCAACGAATAAGAGGAAGCATTGAAACCCGTATATAATACATTAAATTTAAAGCTTATCATTACTTTAACAAAATCATTCCGTACTAAATCCACGTCCAGGTTGATTCGTAACTTACCCACCATTCATCCCCTCCATCCCGCAGTTCATGTTCACTGAAGACCTCTTGCAAAGGGGAGGGAGGGGGTTGCCCTCAATAAACAACTCCATAAAAAAAGTTCACCAGTTTTAATAAGAAGGAAGGATCATCATTAAAGACTCAAAGAATTACAAGATACACCTAAAACACAAGAGGAAATTCAACTCAGGGGGCTCCTCCTGAGGGGGAAATGGAGCCTAATGGAACCATCAAAATCCCGCTGCGCACCATCAGTGGTAGCGTTAGGCCAACCCGTGAGAAGGTGTTTGAAGTGGTCTTCGGGAAACTGAAGATTGCTATGCTTCGTCTGCTCGAGGTCCCCACAGGATATGTGGCAGTCTGCGAGAAGGAGAAAGACGTGGAGGGAATTACGAAGGAGGAGGAAGTAGAGACACTGCGCGAGATAGGCCTTCAACGTGCAATCCCACCCCAAATACAGACGCACAGGAGCGTTGCATACAGAAAGCTGGATCCTTGGATTGGGCAACATTCTAAGGAACAAATAAAGGATGAAATAACAAGAAACCAACCATGGGCCAAAGTTTCGGAAGTAATTAAGTTCTGGAACCGAAAAGAAAACGCTGAATACTCACATGTGTTCGAAGTGATCTTTACGGACACAGCGATGGCTCAAAAAGCAAAAGAGAATGGTCTTTTGCTTTTTAACGCAAAAATCAGCGGAGAGCAGATAGAAAGGGAAGAATTTGCCCCATTCATTTCTGCTTCCGCTGTTACAAAATGGAGAGCCACGCAACTAAAGACTGTCCCGAACCACAGGAGATCTGCTCAAGGTGCAGCGAGGCGGGGCACCACTGGAAGAACTGCAGCAGTCCGAGGGAAAAGTGCGCCAACTGCGGCCTAGGACATCGCTCCATGGCTATGGCCTGCCCTCTTAAAAAAATTAATTAAGAAGAAGGTCTTACAGAAGAAAGAAAAGCAAACCAGGAAATAAAACACTACGTACGCACAAGCAGCGAAGGCAGTCCTCACGGAAACGGAGTCAAAGAAAACCTATCTAAGGCTGGAGAACGAGAATTCCACAAAAAATTCTGACATGCATCTTATATGCGCATGTCAGAAACCTAACTAATCCAGAAACCTTTGCAAAGGAGCTGAACGAGATGCTGGCAAAAACCGGTATGAGCGAGATGTGGTTCCCCGAAAACCCACCATCTGGAGACGTACTCCAGTTGCAAATGGTTCCCAAAAAAACAGTTAGCAGAAATCAGGAGACAGAGAAGAGAAACAGTAAGGAGGTTAGACGGCCAGATCCCAGGATCGAAGCCCAAAAAGAGAGAGAGGCAGCCGCCAAGGCAGTCCAACTAAAACCACAGTGTGCGAAAAAAGAGAAGGAATCAGAGTCATCCGATACCACGGACACCTCGGACTCAGAGGGCTCCGAATGTGAAGCGAAGCCCCAAAAGGGGAAGAAGATGAAAAATAAGAAAATTGACTTAGATGCCCAATGCGACGAAGAAACGATGGAGGAGGCTTTGTATAACCAAAGTATCGCCTTCCACCGTGAAACCTTTGTAGAACTGTCAGCAACAGAATACAAAAAGAGAAGAAACGGGAAACGGAAATCAACAACCCGTAAACACTAGGACATCTATACAAGCCAAAACATAGAATGGAAAACCAAAGCAACAGGTTAAAGATCTTAACACTCAACAGTAACGGATGGGAGGGCAAAGCTACGGCATACGGCAACATATTCCGTGTGCTTGATCCCGGCATCATACTGATCACGGAGCATGGTATCGATACGACCAACAAGCAGTTGAAGATACCAGGCTACAGAGTGATCTGAAAAAAAACATTCTCAGGAGAGGTACGACGGTGCTGCCGTTGCCGTCAGAAGGAATCTCTCGTTCAAACGCCTTTCGGATATGGACGAGTCCTTCGTAGCGGTAGAGCTGCATAATTTAGTAGGCAAGCTCATAGTAGCGGCGGTATACCAACCACCTCGACGAAAGTATCAACTTCTCACAAACTTTTACACCCTGTTTGGCCACGGCAGAATGGTATTCCTTGGGGGAGACCTCAATGCCAGATGCCAAACGGCTGGCTATGGTAACACAAACGAAAGAAGTCATAACTTGGAAATGATTATGAGAAGGAAAAACACTCAGCGTATAGGGCCTAATTTTCTGACCTATTTCATCGTAAGGCCCGCAACAAAACCAGACATAATCATGACAAGTGATGGCCTTCCTTTCAATTACCATAGTGAGCCAGGCCCGACAGTCCCCAGCGACCACATAACGATCTTGACGACCATTTCTCTCGCGCCAATACAGCTCATAATTCCTCTTCGAAAAAGCTACGCTTCGGCCAACTGGGAACGCCACAAGGACATCCTTGCTAGATATGAACCAGTGGACTTGAGCGGGGCAAGTCTGGAGAGGATCGATGAGTAGCTGGAAGCGATAACTGCCCACATCATCGAAGGAGATCGTGAGAGTGTGCCGATGAAGAGGTACAAAACTCTCCCTCAACCCAGATGGACCGAAGAAATGAGAGATATCGCTAGAGTGCACAGGGACGTGTATGAGGAAACCAGGAGAAAAGATACAAATCGGGAAAGAACAACGCTGCTAAGACGGATGAGTGAACAACTTAAGCAGGCTATCAACCAGCAACAGGCTGAAATCTGGGACAGCCTGATTAAAAAGGTTGACAGCGAGGTACGACCCGATGTGTTCTGGCGACTTTTGAACAAGTTGAAAGGTCTTACAAGTAGAGAAAAGACCCGCATTAAGGAGGGCGATGACTACTTGGAAGACCCGGCGGTTTTGGAAGAAAGATTCTGCATGTTCTGGAAGAATGTCTTCAAGATAACACCAGAAGAAAATGCGGAATTTGCCTAGGAATTCGAAGGCCAACTGATAGAAGATCTGAATCAGAATGTACATGGCACGCTCCCACATGCCTATGTCGACCAAGGTAGGATTTTGGCAGACCATGGCCGAACAACTACAACCGAAGAGGTCATGGCAGTCAAAAAACCTTCAAACAGAAGGCACCGGGCTGGACAGGCATCACCAAAAATAACTTGGTACATGCCCCCCGGCAGATCATTCAGTGAATCACGAACATCTACAATGCTTCCTTGAATACGGGCTACTTTCCCGACGGTTTAAAGATAGCTAAAATCATCTTTATACCTAAAGGGAGGAAGCCTGATCAACTGGTGGACTACAGGCCAATATCCCTCCTGGAGATTATAGGCAAAGTTTACGAAAAGCTTCTGGCTAACAGGTTACAAGCCCAACTGACCGAGCTAGAAGCCCACAGCCCACAGCCCTCAGCAACACGGGTTCCGCAAGAGAAGGGGGACGGACACAGCCCTTGCCCTTCTCACCGAAAAGCTCACCCGCTGTAAAGCTGAGAGGAAATACGTAGACGTGGTGATGCGAGATGTGCAAAGGGCCTTCGATAAGGTTTGGCTAAAAGGCTTACAATACAAGATCTTAGGCTTTCAGCTAAACCCAATCCTGGAAAGGGTCCTCTGCGACTACATCATGCGCAGAAAAGCCCGAATTTCGATCGAAGGCTACAGAGGACCCGAGTTTGAACTTGAGGCGGGTGTTCCACAAGGTGGCTCTCTGAGCCCGCTGCTGTACCTTCTGTACACACTGGACTTACCTGATCTGGTAGGGGGGAAATTGATGTACCTGCAGTTTGTAGACGACATCATGCAATTCGTCTCCAGTTACTACAAACATGCCGGATATCAAGCAAGGCAGACTCCCATCGAAATCGACAACAGCAATCGATATGAACAAAAGTCGAAAATCAAGACTAACCGCCGAAAGTTCCAGATCCTTCCAATTAAGCGCCGAAGACGTGTGGATGTCACAGTGAATGGCGAGGTTTACCCATATGGTAACAAAGGAAAATTCCTAGGTCTGCAATTTACCTCCAAAGGGTACAAAGTTCACATTAGTGATAGAATCTCCCTAGCCAAAATACATCTTGTCAAACTGTATAGGTTTAAAAACCTAAAAAAACTGTACACTGTTCTGGTGCGCTCAACCTTAGTGTAGCCGGCAGTGGCCATGCAGGCTGCGAGTTCCACCTCTCTCAGACAAATGCAGAGAGTGCAGAACAAAGCAGCCCTGCTTATAGCTGGAGAAAGAAGGACGGATTATATTCAGCAGACAGTACTGCACGCAAAAGCAGGACTAACCCCTCTGAATATAGAACTCCAAAAGCTAGGGAGAAGATCTGGGACAAAATAGAAGAGGAAATACTCCCGAATACTAATCACAATCTAGACATACCGAGAGCAGTCAGGGGACGTGTCACCAGGAAATCTCTATTCCCGAGTGGAAGGAACTGCTCCCGAGAAAACCAAGTTGGTATATATACGTAAACAGGCGAAGTACAAACATCAAAGTGCAAAGAAGGAAGAAAGAAGAAACTACAACAAAAAGAAAAAGAGGCGGAGTGCCCAATGCAAGAACTAATTGAACAAACAAGGATTAAAACCTAAACCCCAGCAAAAAGAGAAATTAGCTAGAAAGATAGTAATAAAAAAGAAGATATATATATAGCAAATAAGAAACTTGAAAGGCTTGAATGCCACGATGGAGGAAAAAACAAATATATTTATTTATTTTATGTTAAAAAAATAATAATAATAATAACAAACAAATAAAGGGAAGAAAAATAATAACCAAAGCAAGGAAAACCTGAGAGGAGCCACCTACACCAGGCCAAAACTAAAACTCTTTTTATCTTTATATACCTACTACACATTTTCATACTTCTTACATCAATTTCAATTTCAATTTTCGTAACTTAACGCCGAGAAACAGGCAGCAGTTGGAGATAAATATTGGCTAGATGATGCAAACGCACGATCAAAATGTAATCGGGTCTAAAAATTGAAGTAAAAACATAGGAGGAAAACAGACAATCAAATAGACAGAAAAAGAGAGAGGGGAACAAAGAGAAAGTGAGAGTCAAGCAGAAAAATAGACAAAAAGAGAGATAGAGGGATAAAATAAGAGATAGAGAGAAAAACATAAAGAGAGAGGGAGAAAGATAGACAAATACAGAGAGAGAGAGAGAGCGAAACAGAGATGCACAGAGACATAGAAACACAAACACTAACACAGAGCCACAAAGACAGACATAATGTATATATACAAAGATTGAAAGAGAGACACAGACATAGATATACGGAGAGAGAGCAACAGAGACACAGATCGGGACATACTGACACAGAGACACATAAACAAACAGGGCCACACAAATACAGAGACATATAGACGCACAAGCAAAGAGACACATATACCATCAGACACAGAGAAACTGAACCGCAGAGCCTTCGAGAGACAGAGACAGATACAGGTACAGAGACAAACAAAGATACAGACACTTAGAGAAACAAACATACAGACTAAAACAACGACACATAGACGTAGAATCACAGAGAAAACGAGAGACATAGAGACATAGAACCACATAAAAAAAGGAGAAACGCTCAGAGACACAGTACCGAGACAGAGAAACAGTAACACAGATACAAAGAGATAGAGATATACAGATACTAAAAAGCACAGAGATACACAGACGCAAATACACATACAGAGAGAAACATAGACAGATAGACAGAAAAACAGATAGAGAGAGAGAGGGAAACACAAGGGAACTGTCAAAGAGAGAGAGATAGATAGATAAAGATATGCATACACTAGGATACACTAATAGTGAGACACAGACACAAAGTAAAACATACATAGAGAGACAGACACGTAGATACCCAGATAGACACATGTACAGAAACACAGACAGACAAGCATATACAGACACAAAGAAATAAACATATACAAAGAGACACAAACACATATGCAGACAAGAGGTATACAGACAAATACAAAGAGATAGAAACACGTAAATAGAGGCATAAAGACAGACAGAGATACAAAGACAGAGAGGAAGAGTAAAGGAGCTACAGACAAAGAGACAAAAACACAGACACAAACACAGAAACATTGAAAAAGGTACACAGTCACAGATATAAAGACACATATACACCATCGAGGAGAATCATACACAGAGACACACACGCAGTAATACCAGAGACAGAAAAGGTGACATAAAACGACAGAGAGACATATACACATGCATAGCGACAACATATACGAGGGGCGGTCAATAGGTTTTGCGAATCGGTAGGGCAAAACAGAGGAAGGGGGATGGCTGTTCGTGGGGGTGTTAGGAGAAGTTATGACAAGTCAGGACCTGCAGCCACACGCTCCTTCCTCGTCTATTTAAGAAGCAGTAGCTGATCGCAGATCTTTAGTCACAGATTTTTCAACAATGGAGAAGTTTGAGCACCGCGCAGTGATCAAATTTTTGACCAAAGAAGGCAAGAATGCAAAAGAGATCCATGAACGCATGGTTGCAGTGTACACCGACACCGCCCCTTCCTATGCAACCATTGCTCGCTGGAATAGGGAGTTCCGCCATGGTCGTGAGTCCTTTGAAGATGACCCCCGTCCAGGACGCCCGTCAGACGTGACCAACGAGGACAATGTGGCCCGTGTGGAGAGGAGGATCCTCGAAAATCAACGGGTAAAGGTCGAATAAATCGAGCGAGAACTTGGAATATCACATGGAAGTTTTATCAACATCATCCACGACAATTTGGCCATGACCAAGGTCTCTGCCCGTTGGGTCCCTAGCAACCTCACGCCCCATGATCGATTTCAACGTCGTTAAAGTCCACAAGGCCAGAGTTGCACAGGCTGCCCTGCGCGAGTGTGGATTCGAGGAGCTCAACCATCCCCCCTACTGTCCAGATCTGGCCCCTAGCGTATACTTTTTATTCCGCCAGCTCAAGGATGCAATGCGTGGACGCCGGTTTGGGGACGATCAAGATATCCAACTCGCCGTCCAGGAGTGGATTGTACAGCAGTCGGGAGATTTCTGATTGTCGGGAATTCGAAGCTTCGGGGACAAGTGGTGCAAGTGCATTGAAGTCGAGGGTAGTTATATTGAAAAATAATAAAACCCTTTTTCTTCATATCTCGTTTCCTTATATCCGAATTACAAAACTTATTGACCGGCCCTCGTTTATATATATATATATATATATATATATATATATATATATATATATATATATATATATACAGAGACGAAGACACAGAGACGAATATAAAGTGACCAAGAGAAAGACACAAAGACGGAAACAAAGACGGACACAGACACAGAAATTGACACAAAAGAGAAAGACACATATACAAAGAGACAGACAGTCAAAAAAGAAAGAAAAAAAGAAAGAGACAAAGCAACATAGACTAAAAAACAAAGAAACAGACTGAAACACACATATAGGTAGACATTCAAACACACAAAACAGAGAGAAATAAAGAGAAAACTGAGAGTCAGACACACACAGATACAGATAAACACAATCAGAGAAAAACACAGACAGTAAAAACAAGACTTAGAATGAGAAAGACATAGAGAAACAAATACAGAGACAGAGAAAAACAAAGACAGAGTCAAAAGGAGTCACAAGGAGAAGTTGTACCTCAAAGGCATTGCTGTCCATACCGTGGAGGTACTATTTGGGTAAGGCCCTAATCTATGGCTCAAGAGAAAGTATAGCACAGGCGAAGGCTCTCCCCTCTCACCTCTACCACCCGCTTTTGCGAGCACAGAAAGCGGAAAAGAGACCTGATTTTGATGAGAAAAAGGATCACAATCAGGAAATTTTAAAAGTATAATAGCTGAAACCTATTTTACTTGTTTCTATAATCTACGTTCTATACATATTCATGGATTACATCGTCCAGTCTAGATTATAAGTGTTCTATAGATGAAATATTCGACCTGGAGACGGTTCCATATAGTGCAGATCTTATACGAGAAGTACTTCCTGGAAATACTATTCTGGAATGGAGGCAAATCCAGCTTGTAATCATAGTTACGGGTCGGATTTGTGTTCAACGTGAACATCCTTGTGTAGTCCACTTTTTCGACCCCCTTAAAATCTTGAAGGCCTCTATTAGCTGGCCTCGTAATCTGAAGGCTGCTTTGTAGATTTTACACTCCTCCGCGTGAACTCACTCTGCCTCCTAATTTTGTATTATCCGCGAACTTGGATATTGAGCAAAGTAACTCATCGTCTATATCATTTATATAGATGATGAACAAGAGTGGACCGAGCACGGAACACTAAGGTATCCCACTATTCACGGGGGCCCATCTCGAGGCTATCCTGTTTATTTTCACTCTTTGTCGCCTGCCTGACAACCAGTTCTCGATCCAGCTGGCCACCCTACCCGCAATGCCAGCCACGCGGACTTTTCACATCAACTTGCGGTGTGGCACCGTATCAAATTCCTTTTGAAAGTCCAGGTATAAGATATCCACAGCCCGAAAACGATCGTACTCATACAAAATACCGTGAAAGAATTCTAGTAGATTTTTGAGACAAGATCGGTTCCTGCGAAATCCGTGTTGGGAATCCAGGATAAAGCTGTTTTTTTTCTAGGTGCTTTACTATTTTATCTGCTATCATGCTCTCTAACATTTTTCCCACAACGGAGGTTAAACTTATAAGCTGATAGTTACCCGGGTTTTCGCGCTCTCCCTTCTTATATATCGGGGTCACGTCCGCCGTCCTCCAGTACTTTGGTACTTCTACAGTTTCTAAGGATTCGCTAAAGATCGCAGTAAGTTGTGTAGTAGCCTCACCGCTCACTCCACGAAGGACTCTAGGACGAAAGCCATCTGGACCTGGAGACTTGTACGGGTTAAGGTTCTATATTCTAGCCTCCACTTCTTCCTCGTCTAATATTATCTCACTTCGGTTCTCCCCTTAATTGAGATACACCCCCGGTCTCTGGGTGGAACCATCTTCCATTCTAAACATAGAAGTAAAGTAGTCGTTCAACACGTTAGCGATAGCCAGATTCGACTCTTGCAACGCGCAAACGTCATCTCTTAGACGGCCTTTGCGCTGGTGAACTGGTTAGCAGAGGGACGCGACCCGAAATTCGTCATTGCGTTTAGCTTGGCGTACCAGTGTTTTAACAGTTCTAATATTTTGTCTATACTGCATGAGACTCTCATTGCTACCACTACTTCTCCATTTAGCGTATCTCTTTTTTATCTTGCGAATTGCTGAGGGAATGCTGCCATTAAACCATTTAGGTTGATCACATTTTTCATTCACCTCTTTTTGTGGAACAAACCTGGACTGCTAGTTCATAAAGCGGTCTTTGAATCTCAGTCAGTTGGCTGAGGCACTTCCACCACTTACAGGTTCGAGTCGGCTTATCGAAACTCGTAGAACATTGAAGTTAGCACGATAGTAATCGTGTTTGTAGGCAGCATCGCGAGAGGGGCTGCCGCATGTAGCGCGTATGGTTTATTCCAGAGACCATATCATCTCGGTGGTGAACACCAAGTCCAACAAGTTCTCACCTCTCATCGGCTCTTTCACCCACTGTGTCAAAAGATTATTGTCAGCAAAGTGGATGAGGCGTCTCCCCTCCCCGTCGCACGATCTATCACTCCCAGTCAACTCCACGACAGTTAAAATCGCCCTTAATCAGGCTTTGGCGATTTTCCACCAACTCGGCAAGTTTAGCATACAGGTTCGAGTCCACTTCCTCGGGCCGCCTTTACGGTCTGCATACCACCACGATTCGGTATGGGGAGCTGTCAGGACTTATGTCTACTCCTAAGATCTCGTAGACACTTCTAATATTGCAATCAACCGCAGGAAAGCAGTTACGGACGTATAAAATTCTCCGCCACCTTCTCGATTGGGTCTATCGCAATGGAATATCGTGTAACCGGGAATCATATAGTCACTCTCGAAATATCAATTGTCAGTGTGAAGCCAGGTTTCTACGATGGCAACAACGTCTATTCGGGTGTCATCGGACAATATGACTACAATTTCATTCCAATTGTTTCGTATTGACCTGGCGTTAAGGAATAGGCATTTAAGGGAACGCGAGCTATTCCTCACGTCCCATAACCTTAGGCGTTTCGCTGCGGTATGTTCGAGTTATTGTACCTTGAAGCGGGCGCAGCACCTCGCGTGACCCCCAAATCGCAGAGATCTGCCCCGTGGGGATCCGTATCTACTTCGCTGTTAGAAGGCTCCGTACCTTTCCCCAGTTTGAGATAAGGCCTGTTCGCTAGAATCAGGCGCACCGACGTTTATCCCCCTAAACTCCAACTCTGCCGCCTTCTCATGGTAGCCCGGTTCCTCCTCGACGACAGAGTCCTCTATAACCCCCTCCGCTAGAGGTGAGTTGGGTTCACCAGTGACGAGGGCCTCTACGCCTTCGCCTCCTGATCCTAACCCTGTTCTATTCCCCAAGCGCTCTACTGATAATGCTCGTGTCGCCCTCATCAGTCAGAAGGCGTTCTGGTCGATGAGATCAGCTAGAACTGTCTTAACTCGGCTACTGAGGTGGACACCATCCTCTGTGTATAGGTCGTCACATCCAAAGAACCGATCAAATGAATCCAAGAATTTTACACCTACGAGTATCATTGCACATAGGTACATTAAACCCAGAAGTTTGCTAGATGCGTGCACATTCGCTAACTTTCAAGGTACAATCCCTTCTAACAATTCCAGGTAGGTCTTACTGCGAAGGTTATCTGCAGTCACCATTACATTAATCAGAATGGCTTCGGTGTTACCGACCCCTCCTTCTCTGAGAAAGAGATCGTTCCCACTCACCATCGAGACGAGTAAACAGCTCCTTGAAGAAATCTTCACACTCTCGACCTCCCTCCCGAAGGCCTCGTTGCCCCGACCCCGGAAACATCCGGCCTACCATCTATATCAAAAACTTTCTCCAAGGTAGCTCTCTAGGCCTCGGGCCTAAGAGTCCCTGACGACAACGCCTTGCAATTCCCCATTTGACCGCAGCGCAAATCTATTCAGATGCGTTGCTTTCTCTTTAGTGGTCCCGGAGCCCGACTTACTATTCATGTCTGATGTCCACAATTGAGTCGCCGATTCACCCGTGGCTACTGCAGCAACCTTCTTTCCCTGCCCTTTATTTTTCATTTTCCTCTTCATTTTCTTCTTGCTTAAGTCAGGCCCACTAGAGGTTGCGACCCGGTTCCCACTACTTATATCCCCGGCTAAAGTGGTGGTTTCCGCCTCTGTGCCCACCATGGGTATCGCCGATTCACCCGTGGCTGATTCAGCAACTCCTCTTCCCTTCCTATTTTTTCCCTGTTTCTTCTTCTCGCTTACAGAAGCCCCACCAGAGGCTACAACCTGATTCCCAGTATCTAACCCCTCAGACTGCGCTGGGTTCCTGCTGGGAGAAGCTGACGAAGCCACAACTTCAGCATAACTGCGGCTGGCATCGAAGTTTCTCCCGCCTTCCCCTTAGTAGTCCTCAGGAGATCTTTTGGGCGAACACCAACTTGGTTGGGGTCCCCAGCCACACTTTGACTCATTTCGGCTTCTTCTCCGTTCATCTCGTTCCCCTCTCGCACTTTGACCCCTTTCCGCTTCTACTTTGTCCCTCTCTCCCTATCCAGAGCAAGCTGTACCAACCCTTTCCTGTGATTATTTCATTATCCCCTTATCTATCTCTGTATCTCTCCTACGGTCTCTCGCACTTCCACCCGTGGAAGTCGCCGTCCCCGTCACGTGGCTAAGGCGGCTGATCTCCTCCCAAAGTTGACCGACTCGGTTTTTCACTTCTGTCAACTCTCGGAGGCAATTTCCCTTTTAAGTAACCCACGTGATCCCTTACAACGGTCCTCTCGCGATGGTGTCGTTGCTCCACATCTCCGAGCTTCCTCTCCATTCCCAACTCAGCCTGAAAAAACAGACAAATGCTACCTCTAGTAATATCTTTAAAATTCCTCTCTCTGAAATCGATGCATCGACGAGTACTTGTGCATTGTACCTTCAACTTCTCTGCTCCTGGCATATTGTCTCTATCCTAAAATATGTGTGTGTGTGTGTGTGTGTGTAAAACCTATCATCTGTGTGACTGTGTGAGGGATGTGTACATGTGTGATAATGGCTGACCAGAAATGTTCTGTGTGTGTATGTGGAAGAGTGCGACTTGTATGTGTGTATGTGTGTTTGAGTTATGTGGCTGGATGTATTCAAGCGATGTGTGTGTGGTTAAGGTTGAAATAAAAGGTAAGGGATAAGAGCTGAGGGGAGTGTATATGTGTGTGCGTATGTATTTAGTATGTATATATCTTACTTGTATGAGTGCGACTTCTATTTGCCTTACTTATTTGGTTCTGTTGGATGTATTTTTGTGTGATGTGTGAGTATGGGGTGAGCGGAAGTGTATGTGTGTGTGTTTGAGGGATGTGTATTAGGGCGTGTATTAAAGTGTGTTTAAAATTAAAATAAGAAGAGCTAAAGAGAATGTATATTTGGGTGCGTGTGTAATTTGTTTTTATTTCTCTTACTTATATGACTGTTTGAGCTATGTGTATTTTGTGATGTGTTTCTACAAGAAGTGTAGAGGCAGGAAGTAAACTAAATATTTTAGCTGGAATGTGACGTAAACAGGAAGTAGATCATAAAACTGTCAATTTCAGAGAGGAGAGAGAGTGAAAACTACCACACAGTCTAAAGTGGTTTAACTAAATTGAATTTTAATTGAATAAAGTATGGGGAAAATAATAGAAAGGAAAATAGAACAGTAATAAAACAAAAAGAAAAAGAGATAAACTTAGCCGTGTTCAGTTCTGTCTTGGCAGTGAAGACAACGCAATACTTGTTAGGGCAAAAGAAATGCAACACACACAAATTTTAAAATATAAACCAAATTTAAAGAAAATAATGATCTTCTAGACTGTTAAAAAACCATGAACACAAGACACAAGCATTAGTAAAGGACTACGGCACAACGATTAGTTTAAGGCACTCGGCAGGTTAAAAAAATTAAACACAAACAGGAAATGAATTTAAACCAAAACTAAAGATAATGATGATGATCTAAACTACTAAAACACAATACACTGGCACTACCAAAGCACTATAACGAAGAAAACAAGAGATAACATGCAAATATTCAGGTATGTCTTTCTGAGCGGGGAGCGACGAGAGACAGTGAGACAACGAAACAGATTGATAAAGAGGCACATGAAGACAGAGAGATAAAGACAAAGAGACAGAATTTTAGACACAGAAACATATGCAGAGACAGACAATATATAGAAAAAGAGAAACGACTATTACATAGAGAAACAAACACATATACGCAGGCAAAAATACACAGGCACATATAAAGTCATAGAGTAACAGACACAGATACACCGTAAGAAAGAAAAAGATACATATACACAGTCATAGAGAAACCGAAATAGAGGCACATACAAATAGAGCCACACACACTAACACACAAAATCAGAGACCCAGCCATAAAGAGCCACATAACCACAAAGTCAAACAGCGACACATAGACACAGAGACATACTAACATACAGAGATACACGGAGACACACAGATGAATAGGGAGAGAGGCAAAATTAGAGAGAATGAATGTGTCTGACAATGAGAAAGAAAATCAGAGAAAGTGAATAAGAGAAAGCGATATAGAGAACGTGAACGAGAAAATGAAAGAGGATGAATGAATAAAAGAATGAGGGCGAGAGATATATAAGATAATTAGAGAGAAAAAGAGAAAGTAAATGACAAATAAAGTGACAGAAAGAGAGAGAGAGAGATAATGAAAGAAAAATAATTAGAGAAGCTACAAGAAGCTAAAATGAAAACGAGTACCCTAGTAGACCTTACGATCCATTCAAAGAGGGTACTTTTGGCGTGACAGTTGAGAGGCGGAGTCCTCGAGAGTGTCAATTGATGCCCTCGAAGAACACTCGCACAACGATTATGTGCCCAAACGGCTACTTTTCAAGACTTTGTCCAGACGCAACTTGAACTGCTCAACAAAATTGCTGTTGACAACTTCCAATGGAAGTGCGTTCCATGTACCACATATACTGTATGTGAAAGGTTTCCCACACAGATCACGGTGGTAACGCTTCAGCTCAAGTTTGTTGCTGTGGTTTCTGGTTCTATTCTCGCTAAGTTGGAAACTATCCCTGTAATATACATTTTCGAAGCCTCGAAATATTTAAACACTTCGATAATCTAACCACGTAACCTCCGGGTCTCCAACGAGAACAAATCTAATTGCCGTAACCTATCTTCATAACTCTTGTGTCTGATAGAGGGAATCAGTTTGCTTGCCCTGGCTTGCACACGTTCCAATCTCGTAATGTCCTTTCGAAACGAAGCACTCCAAAATTGTACTGCATACTCCAAGTGCGGCCGGACAGTGAATTTGTACAAACAAAGTACAATCTCTTTGTTCCGATATCCAAACTGTCGCTTTATGTAGACTTATATCCTTTGGGCTTTCTTCTCCGCATCAATACACTGCTTCGAGAACTTGAGGCCACTAGTGATAGTTACACCCAAGTACTTATCAGTATCAATGCATTCAATAGCGGTGCCCTTAAGGATATACTGAGATTGGGGGTTTCGGTGGCCGATATGCATTTGTTCATGTTAAAAGGCATTTGCCACGTGTCCGACCACTCCCCAATCTTCCCAAGATCTTCTTGTAGGCGGGCAGTATTTCCTTCCTTTGCAACGTTCATACCAAGCTTGGTATCATCGGCAAATTTAGAAAACTTTGCAACCATGTTACCATCCATCTCGTTAACATAGATGATGAACAGTAGTGGTCGCAGGACAGAACCTTGAGGAACATCGCTAATAACGGGCACCCACTCAGAAGCCTGTCCATTCAACACCACATGTTGCCTTCTGCCGCATAGCCAGTTCTCTAACCAACCTGCTACGTTTCCGTCTATGCCCAGTGCACGCACTTTCAGGAGAAGGTGGCGGTGTGGTACCTTATCAAAGGCTTTCTGAAAGTCTAAGTAGATAACATCAACCGCCTTATCCCGATCGTGCTCACTGAAAACGAAGTGGAAGAATTCCACAAGATTCGTCAGGCATGACCGTTGCTTTCGGAACCGTGTTGGGAACTCCTTAATAGCAAGTTTGACTCTAAATATGGCGGTATTTTGTCCACCATGATGCTTTCTATCAGCTTACCAAGTATCTAAGTTAAACTAATAGGTCAGTAGTTCGACGGTTGGCTAGAGTCTCTTTTCTTGAAGATAGGAGTCACCTCTGCCTCACGCCAGTCTCTATGAACGCATCCAGTCTGGATTGACATGTTGAAGATTGTGCCTAGATGTTGTGACACATCATCACGCACTTCTGTCAACGCTTTAGGTAGAAACCCGTCCGAGAAAAAGAGATAGAGAATAAGTAAAAAAATGTGAAGGTGGTTGTGAGAGACGGTGAGTTAGAGGAAATGAGCGAGAGAATGAGAAATATAAAATGAGAGAAAGAAAGAAGGAGAAAGAGTTAAAAATAAAGAATGAGAGAAAGAAAAGAGAGATAGGCAAAATTTTAGAGATAGAATGAGACTGAGCATGATAAAGAGAGAGAGAGGAGTAGGAAGAGTTATAGAATAGGGAAGAGAGAATGAAAGAGTGCGAGTGAGTGAAATGAAGAGTGCTAGAGATATTTTCAGAGAATTAGAGAGATGATGACTGAGAAAAGGACAGAGAAAGAATGTATGATAAAGAATGATAGAGAAAGATGAGAGAAAGAGTGTTTAAGAGGTAAAGATAGAGATTACATCGAGATTACATCGAAATTCTGGTAGCAACAGATCTACTGATCCTCACTAGGCTACTAGAAGGATTATGGATCAAAAGAGCTCTATGAAACGACAAAGTAAAGAGGCGAGGCAGGAAAGATTTTGCTAAAGTAGATTGCAACTTTATTAGTTATTATTTTTCATCGCCCCTTTTTTATTTACTAAAAAACAAGTCTGGCTTAGGATTTGTCATCATCCATTTATCAAGTTTGTCTTTAAATGAAACTATACTAGCTGCGTTAGCCATAGCATCTGGTAAATTATTCCAGATTCTTATGGTTCTGTTGAAGAAGAAGAATTTCGTTCCGTCTGCCCGAAGGTCACTTCCCTCAAGCTTAAGGTTGTGACCTCGCGTTGATTCATTTGATATAAATATTAGAAATTTTGATTTGTTTACATTTTAAAAACCATGAACGATTTTAAACAACTCTATCATGTCCCCGCGTATGCGTCTCTGTCTAAGAGAGAATAGATTTAGAGTTTTAACACTGTCCTCCAATTCTTTGTTCTTAAGTGAGGAATCATATTGGTCATTCGACGCTGGACTCTCTCTAATCTTTCTGTCACACACTCTAGATGTGGTGACCAAAACTGCACGCAATATTATAAAGTGTTAGAATACACCTTTTAGACTTGTTTTGAAATGTTTCTAGTATCCTGTTTGCCTTTTTCACTGCCCCCATGCATTGTTTACTTGATTTAAGGTCGCTGGAAATTTTTACACCGAGATATTTTTCTACGTTGAAGTGTGGTATGTCGGTTCCGCTCAGTTTATATATGATTCTCGTGTTGTTTTTACTAATGTGGAGGGAGCTGCACTTTGCCACTTTAAAGTTTATTTGCCATCTGCTCGCTCATTCAATCAATTTGTCCATGTCATCTTGAATCAGTGCACGGTCTTTGGAAGTTTTTGCACGGCCGGCAATTTTAGTATCACCTGCAAACATTGATAACTTGTTAATTATTCCGATGCCTATGTCGTTAATGTATATGAGGGAGGGTACTAGTCCAAGCAGCGATCCTTGCGGAACGCCACTTGTTACTTGAATATAGCTGGAAGGGCTGCCACAAATTACTATTGATCCTCACTAGACCACCAGAATGATTATGGAACAAAAAAGATCTATGAAAAGGCAAAGTTAAAGCCAGTTTTCTATCTATTTAACTACTTTCACTCCAATACCAGGAGCTTCAATTTTGCCAATCACTCGTTTGTGCGGTACTTTGTCGAATGCCTTCTGAAAATCGAAATACAGAATATCGGCAGCTCGGTCTTCATCAAATATTTTGAATATGTCGTTAAAGAAATCAAGCAAGTTTGTCAAACATGATCGTTTTCGACGAAATCTATGCTGAGAATCTTTAAAAAGGTTTTTCTTTTCCATGTGATTTACTATTTTGTCTCTCATTTCAAATAGTTTTCCAATTACTGAGGTTAAACTAGTAGAGCGGTAGTTTTCGGTACGGGAGCGGTCTTCCTTTTTGAATATTGATGTAACATTTGCTATTTTCCAATCTTTTGGTACAACACACGTTTCTAAACTTTTATTGAATATAGGAGGTGAGGGGAACAGTGATTGTTTCGCGTATTTCATATAAAATGCGAGAGTGAATACCGTCTGGACCAGGAGAACTATTTACGTTAATTGCTTTCAGGCCTTCTCTGACTTCGTTTTCAGAAATACAAAAGTCATTCAGAGGTTGTTCATTGTTGTCGAACAATTCCACTGGAACTGAAATGTTGGTCTCATCTTCAGTAGTAAACACAGAAGCAACAAATTTATTGAGAATAAAGGCATCTCTTCATTATTATCCACAGTGTCGTTATCTTCCAAGAATAGGGAGCCAATCGATGGGTAGGTTGTCTTTTTACTATTCACATAGCTGAAGAATAACTTACGATTGGTTTTTATTTGCTGAGCGATAGATTCTTCTAAGTTTTGGGGGGAGTATGGAGTATTTGATCAGCTTCTTCGTTATTTTCATCTACAGTTGATTTTGTTTTCCGAAATCTAGTGAATGCGGCCTTCTTTTGTCCAAGAGACTTTTGAATTTCTCTGTTGGACCATCTTGGCTTTGCATTTATAGCTTTTTGCTTCCTTCTTTGTGGGATGTATCTTGAGCAGTTTTTTATTAATTATAGACAAGAAAGCATTCCAGTATTCTTGAAGATTATCGCTAGTAGTTAGGGCTGAGCAATCCTGATTTTGTAATTCCTTAACCATCAGGTCCCATTTGGCGTTGGCGAAATCCGATATGAGGGGAACATTGGTATCCTCTTTGTTTTAATTAGCATTTACGTTAAAGTTTACTTTAAATGCTACCTGCCTGTGGTCACTGCTTTGGAAAAAGTAGCCGACATGAAGGTTGGTTACCATGTTAGGGTCGGAGATTAATACTAAACCAAGAATATTGGGGTCTCGTATAGGCAAGCCTACTACGTGGTAAAGGGCAACTCGCAGAAGGCCTTGTTAGAGAGTATTTCCAGAGGCTGTAGAAAGCGGTTCAGCCCAGTGTTTGCAGGCTAAGTTAAAATCTTCTAAATTTGAAGAGTTGTGCCTACAGGCTATATCATTAATAATCTCTCCTAAATTTGTATCAACTTCTACGACCTGCTTTGGGGGCCTATGGAAGACGGATAGTAGCAAACTATTCTTACATACAACTGTGATTTCCACAAAAACTGCATTAATGTTTTCAGAGATTTCAAAAACTTTTTGCTGTGGGGAAAGTGATAATTCCACATATAAAATAATTCCTCCGCCAGCGCCTACTAGTCTATTATTATAGAACATAGAATATCCTGGTATTTGAAATTCTGCCTCAGTCTTTACTTGAGAAATTAAGCTATGATTCCGTGACGGAAATGATATCATAATTGCTGGCCTGGTTGAAGGCCACAAGGTCATCAAAGCTGTTTCTCAGACTTCTTGAGTTAAGTAGGACACAGGAGAGGTATTGATGGTTACTAGTATGGAAATAATTATTTATTTTTTTAGTGCGTGATATCTCTAGTATCTTAAAATTTGCGATTGCCTGTGTAAACAATCGTGGCAACCTTGTTGAACCCATAGTGTTAAGGTCGAGTCTGTCTGGAAGAAAAGTTCCTTTTTATTATAAAAGTCATTCCAGAAGTTTACAAATTCTACACCTTCACTCCTGCAGATAGTCTCAAGGCAATTATTTATGTGGTGGGCTCTACTGGGAGAATGCCTGAAATAACAAAATTATTTGTTTTCTTTTAACTAATTGAATCATTTCTTATATTTATCTAGCAGTTCTTCGGATCTGGTGGTTAGCACGTCGTTTGTTCCTACCCGGTAGGCAAAAACGTTTGCGTCTTTTAGGATTCAATCTACAAAAGGTATCAAGTTGAATTCTTACTATAGTCTCCCACAATTAAGTTGTACTTTTTCTGCTTGGGTTTTGCACCGTTGTTGACCTGTTGGAATGAGCTATTATTATTAGGATTATTAAGAATATTACTACTATTGTTATGGCACTGGGTGTTCGGCTTCTTCTTTGGGGGCAAAGATGGTACCTTCTTCTCCTTTGCGGGTTGTTGGGTATCGGATGTCTTTTCTCTATTGTGGATTGGGTTATGCATTGACCTACAGCTGCATTCCTCTCTACAAATTCTTGCAAAGAGGAGACCTTCTTTTCTAAATTAGTAAATGCCTCGATAGGAAAATTTGCAGGAACATTGATGGCAGTTGAGGGACTACGGGAACATTTTAATTCGGCTAGTTCCTCTTTGAGTGCTACTATCGTAGCTCTTAGTTTGTCCGTTTACTTCTTGTGTTCATCTCTAATCTCACAAAAAAGGATATGGAAGAGTCAGTTATGGTTGCATAAAATCCCTCTCTAAAGTTAATTGACCAGCGGGTACCTTCACAATTCGGGCAGACCGCTTATATCTTTTCTGCACCCGGCATGGCTCAGGGGTCTAAGAAAGAAAGAGAGATAGAATCATAGAGATATTATAAGAGAGAGAATGAGTGAATGATAAAGAGAGAGCGAGAGAAATAGTGAGAGAAAGAAAGAAGAGAGAGGAAAAATAGAGAGAGAGAATGAGAAAGTAAGAAAATGAGAAAGCGAGAGAATGAGAAAGTGAAATAATGAGAGAGAAAGGGGAGAAAATGAGAGTGTGAGAAAATGAGAACGATAATAAGAGTCAGAGGAGGGGATGAGATAGAATCATGGAGAGACTATGAGCGAGAATAGGAGAGAGAAAAAAATGAGATTAAAAATCCTAAAGTATGAGAGCGAATATGAGAGAGAATAAATCATATATAATGAGAGAGAACGAAAGAGAGTGGAAATGAGGGATAAATAACGAGATAGAGGATCATATAGGGAGCAATGGAGTGAAAATGAGATAGATAATGAAAGAGATAACTAGAGAGACAGAATGAGAGAGAGAAAGAGACTGAGTGAGTGGGCGAATAACAAAGAGAATGAATCATAAAGACTGATTATGAGAGATATAGTGAGGGAGAGAATGAGAGAGAATGATGGAGAAAGAATGATAGAGAGAGAGAATGATGGTGATAGAATGAGAGAGAGAGATCGAGAGAGAGAAAATGGTATAGAAAGAATAATAGAGATAATATGAAAGAGGAAATATGGGAAAACAATAAAGAGAGAATGAGAGTGTGAGGGAGAGAATGAGAGAAATAATAAAAGAAAATGACAGGCAGAAAAGGATATAGAGGATTAAAGGGAATGAATAAAACATATAGAATGAAAGTGAATGAGAGAGAATAGGAAAAGTGGGAGAATGAGAAAGAATAAGAGAGTGAAAGATATAGTGCCAGAGACAGAATGATGAAGAGAAAATGAGAGAAACGATGGGAGAAAATATGATAAAGAAAGAATGAGAGTGAAGAATGAGCGTGAGATGAGGGATAGAAAAAAATACGGAGAGATACTAGGGGAGAATGATGGAGGAGAGAATGAGATATATAATGAGGTAGAGGAGAATGGGAAGGAGAGAGAGAGAGAAAGAGTTAATGGGAAAGAGATTGAGAAGGAGAGAGAGAGAGAGGGAAAGAGTTAATGGGAAAGAGATTAAGAGAAAGAATGACAGAAAGTTAAGGAGAGAGAGAATAAGAGTGAGAGTATGATAGAGAGGAAGAATGAGCAATAGATAGAGAATGAGTGACATAATATTGTTATTGTAGGGGTGCGAAGATGTATCAGAGAGAAAAATTCCTTCTTCATTTGAGTTGGCTGGTTTCCTTCTTCCTTAATTTGGCTGCGGTTAATTCTGGATCTTCGTATCCTTCCTTTCTTGAGTTGTCCTTAAAGCGTTTTCCTTGATTTCCGTTTTCTTCGTGAATTTTCTTCGTAAAAATTGTGGACTGAGAAGTTTCGATCGCGGGTCTTTGAATCCAAATGCTAGCACTCTGGCTATCACGCACATTACCTGTTGTTGTAGTAAAGAGAAAAAAATACCTACTAGGGAACTGGCCTTTATTAAAGGACAAAAGGAGAAGGTTGGAAGTAAAGGTACCTTTGAAATTGGAGGTTCTGATATTCCAGAGCATAATAGACAATTAAGAGCTTCAGAAAGGAAAGAAAAAGAAAGGATAGCAGAATGTAAAAGAAAAAGTAATGAGGAAAGCCCTGTTTTAGCATGAAAAGCAGCAAGAAAAGAAATCGAGCATTTTTTGGCAGAAGGTGAAGATCTGGAGGCAGAGAATTCTGATGTTGACAACAGTTTGGGTGATGAAGTGACTTTTGAAAGCTGTCCAAGAGCCGGAATCTTCCACCAGGAATACAAAGAATTATGATGAAATTAAAAATATTTCTCTTGCTAGTATAAAGTATGGTGTCGGGTTAAGACCAACTGCAACTATAGCAACAGCAGTTTTAATAGATACTGGATTCATTACTGAGGAAGATACAATTAAAGTAATTGATAAGAATAAAGTTAAGAGAGCACAGGAAAAGCTAATGACAGTTATTGAACATTAGTTTGAGGAAAACTTAAGGAAGGATGGAGGAATTTCTTGTGTTCTTTTTGATGGGCAAATTGATGTGAAAAATTTTATGATGGAGGCAGAGGGAAGTGAAAAGTTGTTTCCAGCAAAAACAAAATAGGAGCATTACACAGTCATCAGTGAGCCTGGGAGCAATTACCTCTTCCACTTTGTCCCATAAAAGGCTACACAAGAAGAGTCACATGCAGAGAAGATCGCTAAGGCTATGTTTGGATAGATGAGGGAAACGAGTTTGGATAAAAGCTTAATGGCCATTGGAGGAGACTCCACGAATGTAAACACATGTGTAAATGCTGGAGTAGTGTTAAAAATGGAGCTCCATTTGGACAGAAAGCTTGTTTGGTTGGTTTGTAACCTGCACACTGGGAAAACTTCCTCTAAGCCATCTAATTATCAACCTGGATGGCCCAACACTATCTGACAACAGATATTCCGGACCAATAGGAAAGCTCCTTGACTCTGATACAGACTTGGATATCAACCCAAATTTCACTTAAATATCTTTAGGTCCTCCTCTTACCAAAATACCTCAGTAGGTGTCGCCAGATCTTTCCATTGAGCAACACTACGGCTATAGAATTGTATCGGCAATCAGAGATGGAGTGCTTCCTACAGGGCTTTCTCTATTAAAAATAGGACCAGTAAACCACAGTCGCTGGCTGACCACAGCTAACAGACTTCTTCGGCTGTGTGTGTCAAAGCATGATCTCAAAGGAAAAGCCTTAAGAATCTACGACTGATCGTTGAGTTCATCATTGGTGTATATTACCCATGCTGGTTTAACGTTAAGATTGAGCACTCTTTGACCGAGGGACCTAGGCACATTCTTTATCAACTTCACTGCCTTAAGCCTCAGAGGAAGGAGGTGGTGGATATTATTTTGCCAACTGTTAAGAGATCAGCTTGGTATGTATATAGTGAAGCCATCCTCCAAACCCTCCTATGCTCTGAAGACCAGGCGGAGAGAATTGAAGGGGTGGAAAGAATCCAGACCATCAGGGGAGAAAGGGACCCAGATACTCAGCTGGGAGACTCCTTTGTAAGGCTTAGAAGGACATCAGACATCAATTGTGATGCTACCAGGATTGGAGATCTGATTAATTGGTCAGATGATGTCTCTGAGCCACCTCTTACTTACCCTTTTTAAGTATTTTTGAATTGAAAAACTTCATTGACTCTCCTATGAAAGTACCTGATTGGCCTTGTCACACACAGAGCATTGAGAGGGTTGTAAGAATGGTGACTGAGGCTTCTTCCAAGTATCTCTCACATGAAAAGAGGGATGGAGGAATCAGGGCACAAGAGAAGTAGACGTCTGATGCCTAGGAATGAGTCAAAGCAAGATTTGTGTGCTCTGGTGAAGTTTAACTTTTGAATATGACCCAAAGTGACCCATGTAGCTATATGTGGAGCTTTGCATACATTTTTTTCACTCAATAAACATGTAAATTTAAGGTTACTTTGTGTTTATGTGTACTTGGATTAAATAAAAATAGGTTAAATAAGCTCGTGACGAAAGGAAAAAATGTACTTTTATTTAAATGATAATTGATGTAGGTAAGAGCAATTGTATAACAAAATAAAGTTATTTTTCAGAATATACACCTGGAAATCTATCATTTAAGCACCCCTCAATAAAGGATTTAATGAAAATATATGGTTGCCCCAAATTATGACCGCCCTAATGGCGCAGTGTCCTGCATACATAATGCTCTCTGGCTCAAAGATGCTCGGATTGAAGGTTGTTGTTTCATGTTGTTGTACGAGGTCTAGGTACACATTCATATTTACCGTCCCGATTATTCGCACAAGCGTACCAACTCCTTTAGACAAAAATATCCCCCATACCATGAGGCTGCTTCCTCCTTGCTTGGCCGACTTTTTAACGCATTTAGGGTTATATTTTTCACCTGAAGCTCGTCTAAAGAAACGTTTGCATCAGGAGCAATTAAATTAAATTTACTTTCCTTATTTAAATGAATTCTCTCCCAATATGTTTATTTTTATCGTATAACCTCAGATCGTGCGAAATCACACTCCCGTAGCTTCCTCCCTCCCTTAAAATCGCAGAAAGATTCCTCCCCATTCTCTGGCGGAGATCAGGAGTCACTTTCACGTGTTTTGGCATCTCTGGAGAGAGAGAGAGAGAGAGAGAGAGAGAGAGAGAGAGAGAGAGAGAGAGAGAGAGAGAGAGAGAGAGAGAGTACGACAACAATGCGGTTGTACAGTTCTTACCTATTGAGCAAATTGTTTCCAAATAATTTCAAGAAACTTCTAGTGTGTTCTTGAAAAAATTGTTCTATTATTTTGCACGTATCATTATTTTATTTTGTTAGTTTATTTAGTATAATTTCTTTACTATACGATTGTATCATATGAAATCTTCATTGAATATATTAAATACACTTTTTTATTTAGCATGGAAATTTTATTTACCTACTCATCATAATTTTGAAAATATTTTGCTAAAAGAAAATCGTTGTCTTATTTTACTCGGTAGTGTATGTATATAAATGATCCCTCTGCCTGTTATTTTATTTTATAATGAAGTTCGGCGACAAATTACCCATCGCACACTGTAAGTACTGAAGCTATAGAAAGTCGATATGTGTTGAAAATAAAGAGTCACAGATCCTCCTGTAAGTACTGAAGCTATAGAAAGTCGATATGTGTTGAACATAAAGAGTCACAGATCCTCCTGTAAGGGCTGAAGCTATAGAAAGTCGATATGTGTTGAACATAAAGAGTCACAGATCCTCCTGTAAGGGCTGAAGCTATAGAAAGTCGATATGTGTTGAACATAAAGAGTCACAGATCCTCCTGTAAGGGCTGAAGCTATAGAAAGTCGATATGTGTTGAACACAAAGAGTCACAGATCCTCCTGTAAGGGCTGAAGCTATAGAAAGTCGATATGTGTTGAACATAAAGAGTCACAGATCCTCCTGTAAGGGCTGAACCTATAGAAAGTCGATATGTGTTGAACATAAAGAGTCACAGATCCGCCTGTAAGGGCTACAGCTATAGAAAGTCGATATGTGTTGAACATAAAGAGTCACAGATCCGCCTGTAAGGGCTGAAGCTATATAAAGTCGATATGTGTTGAACATAAAGAGTCACAGATCCGCCTGTAAGGGTTACAGCTATAGAAAGTCGATATGTGTTGAACATAAAGAGTCACAGATCCGCCTGTAAGGGCTACAGCCATAGAAAGTCAAAATGTGTTAAACATAAAGAGTCACAGATCCTCCTGCAAGTACTGAAGCTATAGAAAGTCGATATGTGTTGAACATAAAGAGTCACAGATCCTCCTGTAAGGGCTGAAGCTATAGAAAGTCGATATGTGTTGAACATAAAGAGTCACAGATCCGCCTGTAAGGGCTACAGCTATAGAAAGTCGATATGTGTTGAACATAAAGAGTCACAGATCCGCCTGTAAGGGCTACAGCTATAGAAAGTCGATATGTGTTGAACATAAAGAGTCACAGATCCGCCTGTAAGGGCTACAGCTATAGAAAGTCGATATGTGTTGAACATAAAGAGTCACAGATCCTCCTGTAAGGGCTGAAGCTATATAAAGTCGATATGTGTTGAACATAAAGAGTCACAGATCCGCCTGTAAGGGCTACAGCTATAGAAAGTCGATATGTGTTGAACATAAAGAGTCACAGATCCGCCTGTAAGGGCTACAGCTATAGAAAGTCGATATGTGTTGAACATAAAGAGTCACAGATCCTCCTGTAAGGGCCGAAGCTATATAAAGTCGATATGTGTTGAACATAAAGAGTCACAGATCCGCCTGTAAGGGCTACAGCTATAGAAAGTCGATATGTGTTGAACATAAAGAGTCACAGATCCGCCTGTAAGGGCTACAGCTATAGAAAGTCGATATGTGTTGAACATAAAGAGTCACAGATCCTCCTGCAAGCATTGGTGATGTTAAGGGAAATTTGGGTCATTTAAGTAGCGAGGGCAAACAATGCTCCCGATGTTAGCCCCAACAGCCTTACCTATGCTACACCCAGCATTCTTGCTGGGGAAGATCTGACTTGGAAATCATATAATGTCAGATAATTTTATTTGATTGCAGAACATGAATTCGAATAATTGTACCTTAAATATTATGCATATATTATGTATGCATTACGAGTAAATACATACCCCGGAATAAACTTTATCTATGCCTCCATCGAAGGAATTCTTTTCAGGATTGAATGTCCCAGCCGAATTATTTTGATATTCAATCGTAAAGCTAGAATATAATCGCATATTAATGGGAAATTTTTTTATATATTTTTATTTGAAATCTACTATAATTACAAAATATTCATACTGTAATTTTAACCCAGAAATTATATTATAATACATATTACTTTACTTTGAAAACTTACCAATGTCCAAATTTTAAAGTTAGTTCATTCATGATCATGTTGACGAATCCCTGCCGTCTCCCTCGAGCATAGAAGTATGGTGGACTCTGAAAATTATGTTCTTATAGAGAAAAAAAGGGGCATATTATTCGTGACAAGAATATTTTACTATTCTAAGAATTTAATAGATTTAATAATAGAATGACAAAGAACAAACTAATCTATATTCATAAATAAATTTAGACGGATGCTTCGCACTCCTTTTTGACCTCACGAGAGTTTGTCATCTTCTTACTATGATGCTTCTTTTCTCTCTTCCCTTATTCGTGTATGAAGAGGATCTTTTCTTTTTTCTCTATATCTCTATTAGGCCCGTTTAATTTCAATACCCTAATCATTTCACTAACTTTGTACCTCCAGGTATAGTAATGAAAATGTCACTTAAAATATAATTAATTATAATTAAATGAAAGTATTAAAGAATAATTGAAGAGTAAATAATTTCAAAATTATTAGAGTATTTAAATTAAAATAACCTGAAACGATCAGGATCTTCTATACTATGAGAAAGGTGTCCTATCATGTCTGTAATAAAGTAAAGAGCGGCTAAATTCTTGGTTTCACCGGGGCGAATTCGAATATCTCAATCGTGGATCGGAGCTAAGTTCCAAATAGTCCCCATGTCGGTATATATTGATAGAAAATGTATCTAATCCAAGAAGACCCTTCCAAATTCGTTTCCGGCCAAGAGGATCCAAAAAAACTTCGAGGATAAAATCAAAATAGACTTCTTCTTCCCTTCAAAGTAAACGCACGCTATTGATGTAGACACCTACGAACAACTTCACGCCGCTGGCTCAGCCTATGGTCAACTCTACAGTCTTTCTAAAATCCATAAAGCGAACGTACCTCTCCGACCTACATTAGCAACCACTAATCTCAATAATTATAAAATAGCTAAACTGCTTACCCCCCTCCCCCGAATTAACCCCTCACCATGAACCAATGCACGATCAAAAATTCCTTGAACCTTATGAAGGAACTTGAATCTCTACATCCTAATTTATACATAACCAGCTTGAACATAACTTCACTTTACACTCATGTAACACTTATAGAAACCATAAATGCTCTGCTTTATCGCGCCTTCCCCTCTCCCACCGCCTAATGTCAAGGCTTCAATCACTATCAAATGTTCCATAATGTTTCACAAGATAACTACTTCTTTTTTAATGGCAAACTATTTCACTAAATCGATGTCCTCTCTGTGTGTTGCCCTGTTGCTGCCCCTTTACCAAGCATATTCATGTCATTCTTAAAAAATGAAGCCCTTGATAACTTGCTATAGTACATTGTAGTACACTATTTATAGTAGAGTAACCAACTACACTAAAATATAAATTTCACCCAAGAAAAAAAAAAAAATAGCTCCCTCCCCTTCCTAGATGACAAATAACTGGCATTTTTGACAGTTTATCCACATCTATTTACCGCAAACCCACATATACAGGCTCTGGATTAACTTTTCTCAGTTACTGTCCTACTAAATTCAAGCTAAATTCCATTAAGTCTCTTCTCCCCCATGCATATTTCCTCGCATCCTTCTACCTCTGCTTTCACAACAAAGTTACCGACCTCTTTAATTACTTTGCAAAAAAAGGATACCCTCTAAATCTCGTCCACGTATTTTTCGAAAATTAATTTATGAAAAGTTCAACCTTAAAGTCCCTCTTACAACGTCCCTATAGAGAAGGTGTTCACACCTTTGCCTTATATAGGACCCCTTAACTCACTTCTCTGGTCTAAACTCACACCTATTCTAAAACACACTTTCTCCACTACCATCTATAAATCCGTAATTCAAATACCAAAAAAATTACGACGACTCTTTAACAACACAGACAAAGTGCCAACGCTGCTTCGATCCTTTATTATTGAAGAATATAACTGCTCACGATGCAAATACGAGGTTTATTTAGGTTTGAAGTAGCATACTTTACATGCTCGTATTCGCGCACACCTCTGGATAAGTCTTAGAACTGAAGCCCCATCCTCCATTACCAGTCTAGAAAATTCCCGATCAGATTACATTACCGAAGAAATCCCAAGGCCATACACCATCATAAGATGATTTCTATCAAAGACACACCCAACACAGAAAGTCAAGTAATATCGCTTAAATACCTCTACATTTATGCTGCGTTCACACTAAGCGAATCAAATCGAATCAATTCATGGAGAATCATTCTCCTCGAGTCATTTTGAATCAGCACCATTCACATTGACTGAGTCAAATGGTCAGAATCAACAGGCAGTGGTGTGTAGGCTGCCTTTGAGGAATATATAGGTAGACGCTCTCGCTGGAATAGCGGAATTGAGGTGGCTGAGGCAGCGTAGGCGCAGGCATCAAAGAATATTATGAGTGCAAGAAATTAATGCTAGAAGATCTGAATTTGGGAGCTTTGGAGATTTATTCCCATATTTGGTAAACACTCCAAAGAAATTATATGCAGGAAGACCACATTAAAATTTAAAATGATAGGGGAGTCTTGGAGCGATAAGACTTGGTGAATTTTAAAGAGGAAACGTGAACGAGATAATCTTCTTAACGTTATAAATTTAATAATCTTAATAATACAATCAGCATTCTAACTGAGCTGCTCCTACTATATATATATATATATATATATATATATATATGCTTATTTTCTAGACTGCGTGGCCTAGAATCGTCCGTGGAAAGAGCTTCAGTTGTTGAGTTTCATTGTTCTCTATCTCATAGGCGGAGCTACCGAAAGCTGTATATGTCGGATTACTTACATATCTCAAGTTTTATCTATACAATAACATATGTTTGTCGCAACTTTGTGATACAATTCCTTTTGGTTAACGGGTGTGTTTACTCAGGCGCTTCGTAGACTTCCGTCCTTTGATAAATCTATTCTGGAGCGCTAAATGTTTGTTTATGCGTTGTTTTATTGGCAGCACAAGTATCTCGGACCTTTCGCGCGTTCTTACATTCGTGTTTCCCGCACTCACTTCCAACGGTCGCTTGCCTTATATATATATATATATATATATATATATATATATATATATATATATATATATATATATATATACATTAACAAATATATTTACATTCCTTAATTTTGGATTCAAATTCATAGATGCAAATTAATCTATACATTCTTATTTCCTTATTCATAGTTTAGACATATTATTTTATATGTGTGGAGTATGCTAGGATTTAATAAAACCACCGAGCGTCCATTTTGTGGAGGTTTACGCTGAGCCTATTAAATCCTGCAATTTGGTGCCAGTATCCTGCTTATTACATAATCTAATCACCATAGACTCACCGTCACTGATGAAAAAATAGGAACAAGCGAATCACTGACTTAGATTTGCCATGATTCTCCATAACCTCATTCGATTCGATTTGCTTGGTGTAAACGATTCAATAGGAATTCCTGTGGTGAATCAATGCTACCTCTGTTCCTTTACCATAAATGCATATGTGAACAACTAGTCTTTTTTTGGAAAACTTCTTCCACCCCAGTTTGTCATGGGCATTGTTCCATAAAGAAATTCAAAGAATAAAGCAAGTCCTTATCAATAATGTTTTCTCCAACACTATGATGGATAAGAAACAAATACATTCCTCGAAAACTTACGTGAAAATAACAATAATAAAAATGAAGACAATAAGAAACACCCAATAAATATCTTCTATATGAACCAAATGAGTGAATCGTATAAAATAGACGAAAGAACAATCAAGAATATTATACACCAAAGTACAAAATGCACGAATCCAGAAGAAACGCTACAAGTCACAATATATTATAAACCCCCCGAAAAATAAATAAACATCTCATTATCAACGACACAAGTACAAAAAAAGGAATTGAAAACTTCCAAAGTAATATATGAATTCACCTGTCCGCATGAAGATTGCAAGCTTCATAATTCAAATAAATACATTGGAATGGCAACCGCATCCCGATCTCGTATACTCACCATGCATCTGCAAAACGGCGCCATCAAGAACCACTACATGCAACTAACACGAGAAATTTTAGTACAAAACACCATTATCAAAAGGAGAAATGACCGCCACGCCTTCATATCCTGGAAGTGATCCTAATCCATGAAAAAACCCGAGGATTAATGCCCAATTGACCGCCACCCATTGAACCTTAAAATTCTTTATGGATTAACGGTTAATAATGACCGAAATCCCATTCCCAAATGTACCTTTTCTAACTACTTCCTGTCAACTACATTCCCCCTTCTTTAATTATCTAAATTATCTTTAGTATATAAATGTAATGCCTTTAAATGTTTAACCAGTGTAAAATTAATTCGCTCCGAAGATGGTCAAACATGACCGAAAGCTCCGCTAGCTAAAATAAACCATGAATATCGGAATACTTATCTATAACCTTTCGCAAGACGAAAAAAGAATAGTAAGAAAATTAGAAAAGCAAAGTAAGAAGCTAATCAAGGCTCAACTAGACCTGGTCTTTAATGAAACCTGCATATATATATATATATATATATATATATATATATATATATATATATATATATATATATATATATATATATATATATATATATATATATACGAGGGGCGATCAATATGTTTTGCGAATCGGTAGGGCAAAGCAGAGGAAGGGTGATGGTTGGGTTGTTTGTGGGGGTGTTAGGACAAGTTATGACAAGTCAGGACCTGCAGCCACACGCTCCTGCCTCGTCTATTTAAGAAGCAGTAGCTGATCGCAGATCGTCAGTCACAATTTTTGCAATAATGGAGAAGGTTGAGCACCACACAGTGATCAATTTTTTTACCAAGGAAGGCAAGAATGCAAAAGAGATCCATGAACGCATGGTTGCAGTGTACTTCAACACCGCCCCTTCCTATGCAACCATTGCTCGCTGGAATAGGGAGTTACGCCATGGTCGTGAGTCCCTTGAAGATGACCCCCGTCCAGGACGCCCGTCAGACGTGACCAATGAGGACAATGTGGCCTGTGTGGAGAGGATGATCCTCGAAAATCGACGGGTGAAGGTCGAAGAAATCGAGCGAGAACTTGGAATATCACATGGAAGTGTTATGAACATCATCCACGACAATTTGGCCATGACCAAAAGGTCTCTGCCCGTTGGGTCCCTAGAAACCTCACGCCCCATGATCGACTTCAACGTCGTCAAAGTGCACAAGGCCAGAGTTGCACAAGTTACCCTGCGCAAATGCGGATTCGAGAAGCTCAACCATCCCCCTTACAGTCCAGTTCTGGCCCCTAGCGACTACTTTTTATTCCGCCAGCTCAAGGCTGCACTGCGTGGACACCGGTTTGGGGAAGATGAAGATGTCCAGCTCGTCGTCCAGTAGTGGATTGAACAGCAGTCGGGAGATTTCTGTCAAAAAAGACTGGCTGTCAAGACAAGGAATAAAATCCAGTTTCCATAACGTTCTGTCCCACCCTCTAGTCGAACCTAGCATGAAACCGCTTCCACCCCTGAACATCAAACTCGGTTTGATGGAGAATTTGTCAAGGCAATGGAGTGTACAGGGAAGGTAGATGATTTGCTTTCCCCCGTCAGAAGTTTCCACGAGTCTGAATGGAAAAATTGTAAGCAGGTGTATATGATGGTCCTCAAATTAGAGAGCTCATCAAGGACACCAGTTTTCATGAAGCAATGAATCAGCTGAACTCTCTGCCTGGTTGTTCTTTTAGTCACTCGTTGCAAAGTTCCTTGGCAACCACATAAGTCGTCAGTATGAGAAGTTGGTTGATGAGTTAATGGAAAATTTCGTAAAGATGGATGGAGTTGAGTTGCTCTCAACTTAATTGATGAACAGATTGATTTTCTGCGGGTTGAGTACCGCCGATCCAAAAGTCGTTGCACCGTCGTGTCTATCGCGTTGTAAAGCTGATAGGGCACACGTACACGGAGATCCATTGGGGAATAGTAGCCCATAGTGGCTAAACGCGTTGCACTGGAAAACTACTTCCCTCGAATGGTTAACACTTATAATTAACGCAAAGCGAAATCAACCATAAATGTTGGTCCCTTCAAAGATATAACGTTAGACAAGAAATAAATAGCTAGGTCGTTACGCTCGGAGACCCAACCCTCTGAGAAAGTAACTCTCAACTCCTTATCCACAGACACAGAAATTAAATAAACAACACCTTAGGTCCAGTGAAGACAAAACTGAACCATAAAAGGGTAACAATAACTAAACGTTTAAAGTTTAAACCTAATGTTTAACGTGCAGTAATATTAAATGCTAAATCTGAATTAATTAGAAGTTTTCGATATGACGTAAAAAATCCAATTGAGGCAAAATGATTTGGCTCTGATTTATCAGAGAGCAGAGATCTTCAAAGAGGAGACTCTTGGAGAACACTCTAACCGAAAGACGTAAGCACCAACCAGAAATTAATTAGCCTCAGTTTAATTAACTCCCAAAATCCCAGAAGGGAGTGAAAACTGTTAATATACTTAAACCTACTATTCTACCTGACATATTTAAACTAAATCTCAATTACGGTAACACCATTAATTTCCAAAGGCCGAAAAAAATCGTACAGTTTTTTTAGGCCTTTATAGTGAATAAACTGATAGTAGCATTAAAATCACTCACAAAGGCACGAAAGGAGGGGCAGGGGCAGAAAATTAATTCTACTTGAAATCTCACTGGTACGAAAAAACAAATCAATTCTTGAACGAATCAAGGAAGTTCAAATCAAGCGAAATGGAGGTAGAACAGTTATCTGCCCCCCTTCCCCTTCGACTTGTATATCGAATTCTTTCAAGAAAGAACAAATAAATGTTAACTAATGAAAATACGAATTAGGAAAATGTAAATGGCAAAAAAACAAATGCCAAAATAAATAATCAATATACCTTTGAAAGGTTATCTAAAACAAACTATATCATGGAATGAATTAGCTTCCTAATAAAGTAAGGAAAACAAGTCCCTCTAAATCATTTATATCAATCTCTCCAAATAATAACCACTTTTATTCAGTTTAAGAAAGATACTAAGTTCATTCTACAATTTCTATTTGGCAGAAAAAGAATCCAATACTAGAATACCAAATCTCAAGAAAATTAATGTCCAAGTACTTGACGAAGACAGAGCATTATGTGTAGCTGATATAATTGATCATTTATCGAAAATTATCCGAAACCTTGATATAAAAAATACCTAAATCTTTTAGTGAAGTCCATTATTTACTAGATTTGTTTGTTTCATTTTTCCTTCTACTTTGTTTCCTGATCCTCGGATATCTAGGAGCCATTGGCCATTGTTCCTCGATAGCTGTATCGTCAGTGGTGATTCACACTTGTCCTGGCTCGATTGTGGGTCGAATTCAATGCTGAGAACTTTTTTAGAGGGAGACAAGAAGTAAAAGCTGGTACGATTCAGGGTGGCATCCTAGCTGAACCAGAAGCCCCACTGACCCGAGAGATACACCGAGGTCTCGAAGGGGTCTCCCAGCCCCAAGCCCAAATGGATTAGAGCATAACTGGCCTCTCTGGGCGTCATAAACACCTTCGAAGTTCCGCCAGGTTAAAGTGAGAGACGTTGGCGACTGAACAAGATGTCGGGCCTGCGCATAGAAGCTCATAATACACTGTGCAGAGCGGAGAGCGAATGCCATCTCTCCACCATCAACAAGTAGGGTCTCAATTGGGGACTTGAGAAAGGCACCGTTCGCTGGACGAAGATCAGTGTAATAGAGAGAGTCCGTCTTCCGCAATACACGCTCGACTGCAGATGCGTAAAACTCGCACCTGTACTTAAGCTTTGAACAAACAAGGGATCGATAGAAAAGGAAAGCAGTTACTCCTATCAGCACCCGACTGCTCAACGCCACACAACGAAGAATGTTCATAGTGTGGGTAAGAGCGACCCTAACGGTACGAATATTGGCATCCCAGGTGAGTGTTGGTCGGAAAAAAGACGAAGGAAACGATATGAATCCACTAGTTCCAGGCAAATCACGTTCAGAAAAAGGTCCTGGTCGGAGTGGAGCTGTGAATGGCAGAAGTAGTGCACTAACTTAGTCATGCGCTAAGGAAAACCGAAACCTGTACACTTTGGCATAGTGAGAGATGCGGTTCAGTGCCTATTTGAGTCGACGATCCAGAGTTAGCATTTGGGCAAAACCAAAATTTATTGAAAGGTCGTCTACGTGGAACATATCAAGAACATCTTCCAGCAGCAACGAAGTAATACCTTTGATGATGGGTGCCCTTTTGCTGTCCAATTAGGCCAGAGAGGGCTCACCCTACCTGCACACTAAATCTAAGTTCCAGCAGAAATTCAAAGATAGAGAGAGCAAGGCTTTCATCGCTTTCATTATGCGGATGGTCTCCATGTTACCGTATCACTATATGGTACCAATGGCCTTCTCCTGATCCCGAAATACCGTGGCATAGCGGAGTTTATAAAGGAAATCTTCTCATTTACCATTATCATGTCAAATTAAAGCATCCAATATAGAGTAGAACTTGTCCAAGCCGCACTATGTAGAAGACAAGAGGCCTCTGTTGTACAGAAAAAGAAAAGTCCAATATATACCAATTTATCAATTAACCTGCACAGGCAGGAGGTTAGAAAAATTTTGGGACGACGGTTGAGTGATTTCTCCATAGTTTGTGAAAAGCGAGCAGAGTAGCTATTTGCCAGGAGTCTGGGAGTATACCCTCTGTTTATCACGACAAACAGAACATCGTCCTAACAAATGGCGGTCTCCGCGCATAAAACAACAGCGGAAGACAACTCATTCAACGTAAACTTTTTATTGAATAGTTCTTCCCCTTTGTAGGTAAAGTCTAGTCGGAAGCCTTGAGTGACATCATGAGGTTCAATGAATGTTGGAAAGCAGTATTCCTGCCAAAGACCTTTGAGAAAGCGGGCGCGAAAGACTGTCTTGGACACGAGGTCCTAGATTGCAGTCCCATTCGTCATAAAAATTGAAGAGAGGTTCTGCGAGAACTTAGTACGAATCCTTTTGACTCGCTTGAACACCTCTGGAATATGTATCTTCTCATTAATTGGACTCACAAATGCCTGCCAGGTAAAAGGGCTGGCGTGTTTTAAAACATACCGGATCCTAACCTTAGTTTGACGAAATTCATGACGATGAAATCCTCAGAGCGGAACTTATAAGGCATGTAAACTTATCGCTTCTTTCTGATCTTCGTCTAACACTCGACTGACCACCAAAGAAGCAGGGGAGTTTAAAACAAACAGATGTTCTAGGAATAGTAGTTAGGCCCAAGGCAGTGAGTGTACCGGAGAAGAACTTAATGGACTCATATACGGACCTAACATTTTCGACTTCGAGAGATAAACCAGTCATTTCCTGTAAACGGACCGCCGTTGCCGCATCAAGCGCCACAAGGAGGTTTTCTATGCGCCATTGGACCAGAAATAATAGTTGAATGATTAATTGGTGACTACCATAAAGGCCATCGGCCATTTTCCACAGAAAATCAGGCTGTGCATCCGAAGAGTACAGGGAAAGATCGATGATATCTATCTCCAGCTCATCGAATAGGTCTGCAATTACTTGAAATTACTCAACATGAACGTGTAGTCAACCATGAGGAAGTGCCTACCGCTTAAATCCCCCAGCAGGAGAACGAGGCAAGGCTGAAAACCTCCACGTCAGAGTCGGCTCGCGGTGGAATATATGCAGGAATAATAGTATACCTCCGATCCAGGTGCTGTTGCACTGCTGGTATTTTTAGCAAATATAAGAATGGATTCATCATGCCGGGTACAAATTTCGCATCGTCATGCCCAACCTCACCCCTCAGTAGTGGGATCAGAAACCCTTATAGCACTGGAGGGTTGGTTAGGGGCACACATCCAGCATTGTCTCCTGCAGAAAATAACTAACGCAGAACGGAAGGAAACGGTTCTCTAAAGCTTTCCCGTCTTGGCTCGGAGTCTGTGGTAATTCCTTTGAATGAATTTGCCCACTTCGAAGAGAAGACCTTCACGCGAATGACCATAGACATCCTTCCTACACTTCGAACCCTCTGGTAGTGGGGTGGGTTTGGAGGCAGAAAACAACAACAACAAAACAAAACAACAACAACAAAAACAATACAAAAAGGAAAAACGAAAAGGGTAGGAAGAACGCTCGGACGTCGAGGGGATGCCCCAGCGCATGAACATGCGACCTACAAAATGCAACAAAAACAACAAGAACAGCATTAACAAAACAGTTCGACAAGTTGGAGGAGGCCAGCCTCATCCCAAAAGTCAAAAAGTCTACAAGTCAGTTTGAACGGGCCCGTCCCGAGTACAATGGACAAGCGGTAGCGACCCAGCTCATCCCGGTACCGGGACAGGTAACGTACGCGAAGATCACCCAGGCTGGGACATTCAACAAGAATGTACCGAACAGTCTGGGGGACAACGCAGTCTTCACAATGAGGCGCAGGCGAGTGATCCATCAAATGGCGGTGGGTCCCGTGAGTGTGTCCATTTCGGAGACAACAGAAAGCAACCTCAAGCCGTCTCGGCATTGCGAGTAGGTTCATGGGATTGCTTTGAGGGAGGAGGGTGCGGCTCTCCACAATTGACACATTTGGCCATACAGGATAATGACTTACCATGTACAACCTTAGAGAAACTTAAACCGATTTCGGGTTACTCCGAAATTCCAAGTCTACAAGAGCGATTCAAATGGCCTAAGTGGTGGCAGTAGCAGCACCTCCGTGGAAGTGGCACGAATGCCTCCACGCGGTAACGATACTCACCTGCACTCACCAACTCTGAGAGCCTATCACGATCCAACGTGACGAAGAGTTTCGGAGTGGGTCTCGAGGCCCCTTCCTGTTTTCTCATCACGCGTTCGACCCTGACTGTTCCTTGTTCAGACAGCTTTTCGGTGATTTTTTTCTAAATAGTAGTCTACGAGTTTCCTCGCATAAACCACTTCTCTCACGAAATTCCTGTGGTAGAGTGCGGCGTCACACTCACCGGCGAGCCATTGAGCGTCCGAAAGGCAGTAATCAATGGCTACATAATCAGGTCAGCTGCATTCGGCAGAAAGTTCCCGTCCGAGAAACAGGTCACCTTCAGTTCTTTACCAGTCAAACTAGCCAATTCTCTCCTTTGATGGAGCTTGTGACCTTTGGTCAACATTTTCCAATCTGTGGAGTAAATAACGCCAGGTAGCCTTTAAATGAACCTCCCGAGGTAAGTGAGGCTCCACACAGCGCACTTGCGACTTCTGCGCGCCTCGGGGCCAGAATTACCTATCTTAGCCGCGTAGTTTGCAGGGCGGAAGATGACACGTCCGTCCCAGTATCTCTCTAGGAGGGAATCGAACCCGTAGTTCTCTTGGATTTGTTTTTCTTATTCTTTTTTACTATTTTGAGAAGAGGGTGGTGAGTAAACCCGTTTCTCTCCAGTTCAGTAATGGGGTACTGAGGCCGGAACGAGTGGCCTCAGCAAGATCCTTCTTCGAAATGGGGATGAACTTGAATGTCAAGGGGCACCAGTCTGAAAATGCGGTGCCTTCTCTCCTTGTAATTCCTCTGGGGCCACTTGTAGCATAAGGATGATCTTGCACAGAGGCGAAATCAAAAGGTCGGTGACCGGCACCTAGCCCAGGCCTGCCCACATGGATGACCCATTAATCTAGGGTGGAGTCACCTCCGGGACTATCTTCATCTCAGGGTGGCATCCAGCTCGCTATCCCTCTAAGGTTTCATGTATCCTGACAGGGGACTTATAGCTACTATGGTTTCTCATGAGCTTTACTTGGGCCGGCATGTCAACCTGCGTTGGGGAGAAAAGTAGAGCAAACATACAGGTTCCCATTAACCTGAAAAAGTCGGATCGGCAAGGTGTCTTGGTAAACCCCAAGGTAAACGTCTCCTCTTACTCCTCTAAGGGAGTTGAGGTGATTCACATGCGAGGGTAGGGGAACCGAGGCGGCGTGTCCTTTCCCTTACCGTGTTCTTGACTGGCCCCGAATAAAGTAAAAGGGGAGCCGCCGCAAGTAGGTACTCGCTCGGAAGCACTTTCCCGAGAGGAAACTAAGGAAAACTACCAAATATGTGACAATTGGAGAAAGAGGAGCACCCTCTCCATTCTGTGAATCTTTGAGGGAAGGGCCTGAGAGAATATAGAGTAACCCGCCACTAGGTGATAATCACCTGAAAGTAACTGCACAAAGAATTAAGAGGGAAGTCTCCGAAACCGTAACTATTGGAGAAGAGGAAACACCTTCTCCGCTAGAAGAAACATGGCCTGGCGACTAAGACAGCACAGGGGAGGATCACTTCCTCAGAAGAAGCGAAGCTACTGGGGGCGGCTCCAAAAGGGATATAGGCGAAAATCCTTTGTCAGTTGAAGGTGGTGAGAGTGTAGCCCCTCTACCAAATTCGGTAGGTAATTAAGGGGCACATAGTCACAGCACTACTTTGCCCCTACAAGTTGATCGGCGAGATGGGGCCCCTTGTGTGCCCTGGCAGATGCCGCTAGGGCGACTATTATACGTTATCACCATCATCCCTTACGAACCCCAAACCAAATCTTACAAGTAGCGTGGTAGACAGGTCGGAGCGGCGGATCCGGCTTAATGAGAGGCCTCAGAGAGGTCTGGGTGGCCACGCCCAACTTTCATGTGGTATCAAATCGTTTTCGCTGTCTGAAAGAAGAGCGCCCGTAACAAGAGAGATCCATAGGCATTGCAAGAGTGGGCTAACGAACGGTGGAGAAAGTGACAGTGTGCATGGAAAAACGAAGGCTGGGTGAAATAGAGTTTTGCAGAAAGACGAGGTAGGGGTTACTGGAAGAAGCGACTGCACGCTGCGGAGTCCCTTCTACACGGCAGCCTGGCAAACACATCGCTGTGACCCTTCCGGGGTATTGATCAGAGATACCCTCACAATCAATCTTAAACTATAGGACCCAAACTGATAATAAAGAAAACAAAGACAATGTAAATTTCCTACTAATTATACTATCAGACAAGTATATTTTACAATGTGCAGCTTTCTTAACGAACATCGATAAGTCAAAATACCTTAAACAGATGAGACGACATCTAAAATCTATGAGGCATCAACGGGCAGTAGCAGTATAGGTTAATAAGTCATAGAGAAAAAAGATCTTAGAAAAAGTAAAGAATGGCCATTATATTATGGACTAAATAACAGGTTCGAAATGAATGAAGAATAAATGCACAAATAAAGTATAAAACGTCTGTTACCAGTGTTAATTAGCTAACAAATTATTCAAAGGAAAACAAGATTCCAATGGTATGGCGCATGTTTCAGTTCTATTTATTTTAAAAATAGGAGAAATGGAAAATTAAGTACAAAAACTACATTACGCAATGTAACAATGAGTACTGAGGGAGAACAAATCTAGCTGCTTCTTACATATGGGCCCACGATTTTGATGCAAGAGGAATTTAGTCTTCGTTCCATCGTGTCTGAAAAAAATAACAATACTTAACAATCTTTAGCTAGGAAAATAGAATAAATGTCATAGTTGTGGGACTACCTAGTCATCACCTCTTTCCTATTTGTTTGGTTGTTTTTCCCACAGCCACAATGACTGTAGGAGGATCTGCTGCTATAATGTGTGTATATCTTCCACATATTTTTACCTCATAGATCTTGAGCACCTTCACAGTTCTTTCCTTACAGTTTCTCTGCGAAAGAGGCCCTTCTTGGGAGCAAATTACAAATGGTATCGTAATGAACTGTAATTTCAATCCTAGGGGACCAGAATTAAAATCAATGATTTAATTTTTAAATACCAAAGAAAAAACTTAGAACCTTTTTTAAATAATCAGCAGAGGATGAAAAAGAACGCCATAAGTTGGTTATGGCTCCGCTCCGCACCAAACACGAGATCCTTCGCAACCAACCTTTTCAAAATTTAGTCAACAGAAACTTGAATAGTTTTTGCCATTTAAGATAGTATTTAATCCTTCTTGTATCCGAGCTTTATAAATATGACATTCCTTCATTATTAATAAATCTGCTACATGGTTATAGAACTAATTTCCTCAATTGTGATTTCAGTCTCCCTTAAAATTAATTGAAACTAAAAAAATCTTACTATGAAATTAATTGGAAAGAAAATTAATTTTTGCCTAGAGTTACTACCATTCCAATACTTCTATTTCAATAACTATAAATTTTCGACTCATTTTTCACTTTAATGTAATTTTCATTATAAATATAAAAGTTACTACGACTTTTGAATCAACGGTACGACTCGAGGACTCTCGTCTCTGAGTCGTCGATTGCTTAAGTGTAGGCCATTCAAGAGTCGCGGCATGCATTGATGGTATAATCACTCTTTGAAATTGGATAGTAGTAGATAAAAAAGATGGTGAAAATGGGGGGTAAGGTTGCCCTTGTTTTAGGGGCATCGCAGGCGTTTTTGTTTTTGGTGTAACTTGTGTTTCCTCTGGTTTGTTGTTGTTTGTTGTGTGTCTTTGTAATCGTATCTCTTTAGTGTTCTTCTTATTGTTTGTCTTTATAGTGTTGTATACTGAATGTAGTCGCGATTTCGAGCAATCGAGCCTTTGTTAGTGCTCGATGTTAGATTTGCACTTCGCGTTTGTGTTCTGTTTTCGTTGTTTTACTTGTTTTCTCGTAGGATTGGTGTCTGTCTTATAGTTTTGTATGCTGTGGTTTTGTGTTTATGTGTATATGTGTTCTATGTTTTCCTCGGAGCAGTGTTTTGTGCTTGGGAAGCGTCGATTTCGGGCGTCCTTCCCGCGCAATCTGGCAGGGATGTTGATCCTGCCGCCAGTTCTTCGTACTATTGGGCTACAACCTTCAAAAATATTTGGAGATAAAGGAAAATCACCAAATTTTTTTTTATATTTAAAGAGAGAAGGCGTTATCCCAATCTTCCCTATATATGGATTGTGCCTTGCTTCCACGCTTGCGTTAGTTAACCTCTTACTTCAACTCTCACTTGCTTTAATGTATGGAAAGGTTTCTGTATCAGTTTTTTTAAAAGACCAGGATTGCTCTTTCGAGTGCGCTATATTTTCTCTTCAAGAATAGTGGTATATATCACTTAAATTATTCCATAATGATTTAATTTTTAGTTTTTAACATGCATCTTCTATGCATCTGAAAATGATATGAAATAAGCATTGTCGGTCGAAGACACTTTTAAGGGTGTCATGTAAAGGTTGGTGAAATAAGTGAAAGTTCCGTTGTACCAAATCAATTGAATGACCAAATCGCAATTTGGTCCTTAAAAAAAGAAACTCAGTTGAACAAGGTTGGAAAGCTAAAGGTTTTTGTGATAGAACGAGTTGAATCTGTGTTAAATTCAACTCCTATCCCATATTAGTTAAAACCTCGAGGAGGCCCACGTGCATCTTCGATTCGAGGCTTGGAGTCTTATCAACAGCTGCCGGACGTCAATGTTTAAACAAGGAGGTTATCGTCCCCCCGTTCACCCCCATACGCCGACCTCGCCAGATCGAGTTAGGCTTATGGACAGATAAGGCATTTTTCTCCGGCCCAGCTGTGCGTTCCCTCGAAGCTTCCACCCCATTCTCCCCCACGCCAAGGAGATGTCCTGGCTATATATATGGAAACTTTACCACTAAGATCAGATTGGAGATCCAGATTTTCGTCGCGAAACATCACCACGACCCTCTCTCCCTTTGTGCGCCAAGGGACCTCGGCCTCGAGATTCACCATCACTTGTCCAGGAGGACAATATTCCTTGAGTGCCAAAGGTTCGAGCCTTTAATGACGTCAAGTCCCCAAGGCATTCCCCCCTGCTGTTCAAGGAGAACAGCATTAGAACAGTCATTGTTCGTTTTGAGCCCTTCGCCAAAAAACGGTTCTCATCCCTCCCCTGTTGTTCAAGGAGAACAACATTAGAACAGCCATTGTTCGTTTTGAGCCCTTCGCCAAGAAACGGTTCTCATCCCCCCCTGTTGTTCAAGGGAGAACAACATTAGAACAGCCATTATTCGTTTTGAGCCCTTCGCCAAGAAACGGTTCTTCCCCCCCCCTGTTGTTCAAGGGAGAACAACATTAGAACAGCCATTGTTCGTTTTGAGCCCTTCGCCAAGAAACGGTTCTCATCCCTCCCCTGTTGTTCAAAGGAGAACAACATTAGAACAGCCATTGTTCTTGAGCCCGTAGACAAGAGACGGTTCTCATCCCCCCTTTGTTCAGAAGAGAACAAAGTAGAACAGCCATTGTTCGTCGAGCCGTTCGTCGAGTAACTGTTCTCCTTTCCAAGACGCCACGTCAGGATCATCTTATCCCCCCCCCCTTTGGCTGGAACTCGCCAGCGGACCGAATATTCCTTCAAGTACCTTCCACTGCACCCTAATGAAGTTACGTAAGCCAAGCGTCACCTTTTGAGTATTGATCCCTTATTTGTCAATTCTATCCTGTGCTTTAAATGGTTTATCGAACCATCCCATCTCTTTAACTCCATATTTGTTTTACCTTTTTTGATCCCTTAAATCCTTGGATTAGCCCGAGTCTCCACGACCCTTTCCATTCTGTTTGTCAATATTTTCCGTTTTTGTGTATTGTTTATAGTTATTATTAATAAAACTCTATTTTATTAATGATAGCAAGATTATTATCCTTGAGCTCAGTTCCACTTCTTAAGCATTTTTGAAGATACATAATATCGGCCGCCAAGACAGTAAAACGCACTCTAGAGATAATTAAGGAAGTTCCCTCAACGAATAGTGTTATATATAGTATCGTCGGGAGTCATTCTACGACATATATATATATATATACTATTTAATTTGGTGTCAGGTGTGGGGTTTAACGCTATATCTTTGCAAACACTGGTCTCAGTCGAGTAAAGCATAGTGTTATTCGTTATAATAATAGAATATAGTAGTTCCCTTTTGTTTTAACGATTGCTATCCCCTTTTTTTTTGAAACTTAAGAAGCTGGAGTAGCTCAAGGAACGGTTATAATAATTTGTTTGTGTTTTTTTGTGATTTTAGTCAGTGGTTATTTAGATTGAGAAACCAAGTACGAATAGGTCAGTGCCCATATTTAGGTAGGCTAATTCTATAGAGGCATAATTCTTGTTGCAAGGAATTTTAGTTGGTTGACTAGTGCGCCCACAAGTGCAAAGATGACTCCGTTCGAAATCTTTAAAGCGCAAGGAGAGTCCTGTGGACTTTCCGGAAAAGAACTAACTGAGTACATTCTAGAGGAGCAAAGAAAAGAGGAAGAAAGAGAAATACAACGAGAAGAAAGAGAAATACAACGAGAAGAAAGAGAAATACAACGAGAAGAAAGAGAAATACAACGAGTAGAAAGAGATAGAGAGGAACGGATAAGACTAGCTGACCTTCAGGTTGAATTAGCTCGGATTAAAGCAGAAGTTCAAAGAAAAAAGGTAGAAAAAGAAAGAGAAAGAGAGGAACGGGAAAGAGTAATCCAACGAGAAGGAAGAAGGACGGATTCGCGCTCCTTCCCAGGGAAGCTGACAAAGTTTCCGAGCCCCGTAAAACCCCAAAACTTCTTTCCCCAAAACCAACAACGGGACTCCAAACCTCCCGTTAAGACTTCTCCTCCATTTCTCTTCCCGAAGCGACCAACCATATGCTTCACCTGTGGTGTAGAAAACCACATGAGCTGGAATTGCCCCCAAAATTCTAGGCTTAAAAGCAGACCAGGCAACCAAGTTCACCAGATTAATGCGACCCCGGCTCCCCCGGTGGTGCAGACCCAAGCAGAAACTTCTCCCCCTCCGTCAGGCCACCAGGTAAATTTTTTTTGGAATAAAAGTTCAGCGGGAACTTTGAAATATGAGGAGGGCAGCGTGGATAGCTGTCGAGTATCGACTCTCGTCAGGGACACAGGATGTACATGCTTCATCGTGTCCGACGAACTCCTCCCAGTGGCCTCTAACCACGAAAAATTTGCGGTGGTACGTGACTACCTTGGGCGGGCGAACAGATTCCCCGTCGCTAGATGTTACCTGCAGTGTCAATATTATAATGGCTGGGCTGAAGTCATTGTAGCACCAATAAAATTCTGTTCCGTACTTATAGGAAAGAGCCCCCAAGTAAGTTTCGACCCTGTGTTTCAGGCCGCCCTTCCTCAAGGCCGAGATAAGAAAGAAGCCCAGGAGCCCGTCCCCATCAGAACCCCGATACCGTCCGATTTCTCGGAGACCCCTAACCAGGACTTTAGGACGGAAAAAGAGGAATGTGATTCACTAAAACCCTTAGGTGATAAGGCCCCAGACAAGGACACGGAGACTGTCCCTGGACCCCAAGAAATAAAGAACCCCCAACGCGCCCATGGAGATACCTTCGTAGAACTGGACGAAGCATCGGCGCTTGAAGAGGATTGCCCCGCGGAGTCCCTTAAGGTAATCCAGACAGTGTGCATCCAACCTGATGCCGATTACACTCCTCATTCCCTACCAGGCGAGTCTTTGGAACCCTCTGACCTGGATAGTGACGCGCAGCTGACACCACGTCAGAAGAGTCAGCTCCAAGAACTAATTAAATGGAATCACCATTCACCCGCCCTATTAGTTCTTTTCGAGCAACTGCGTGAAAATGGCCTCACCATTGGCCCCAGCAAATGCCATTTTGCCCACGAACCCATTAAATATTTGGGTTTCAAAATAGGACAAAGCAAGTCAGGTCCCCACGAGAACAAGATTAAGGCAATCGCCCACATGCCCCTCCCGATTACAAAGAAGCCATTAAGATCGATCCTAGGATCAGCTTCTCCCTATCAGCGATTTGTTTCGAATTTCGCTGCAATTTTGGCCCCCCTATGCCCCCTTCAGGAAAAGAATTTCTCCGATCGTTTACGTTGGAATGATGTCGCTGTTTCCCATTTTAATCAGCTCAAAAGTAAGTTAATTTCTGCCCCCATTTTTAAGTTGCCCAACCCGGAAAAATCCTTTTGGGTTAAGACCGACGTGATCAACGAGGGCATTGGAGGTGTACTCCTTCAATACGTGGATGACAGAACGAGTCATCCAGTTGCATATGCTAGTCGTCAATTAATACCACGCGGAAAGAGATATGCCACTAGAGAAAAGATAGCTCTATCAATTATCTGGGTCATAGACAAATTCAAGCTGTACTTGATATGTAAAGATTTTCAAATAGGAACCGACCACCGTCCGTTAGCCTATATTAGGAATTTGAGACACTCAAACGGCCGCATCATGCGCTGGAGTTTACTCTTGCAAGAGTATCGGTTTAAAATAAATTATATCAAAGGTTCCGATAACCAGGTCGCTGACGCACTCAGTAGGAATGCGTTACCGAATAGCGTAGAACAATTGTATTCATAGGATTAGTATCTCCATGTAGGTATATACCGTCTTGTACGACTTAATTTAAGATTCTTTTGTAATATAGTTATTTAATGTATGTCTGAATTTTGTAACGCTCAATGTCTAATTTTTTTGATGTATATATATTTGTTCTTATTAATTTACGTATAAATTATTTTGTCCCGTATGTACTAAGTTTATAACATTTCATTGTTCCATGCCCTTTTTTTTTTATTAAGTTGTATTAAAGGTTATTTTCCCCTGTAATCTAAAGATCAAAATAATCATGTACTGAGGTAATACTAGTTAGGTGCAGGAAGATACGGTTGGTACAAGAAAACGAGTTCCCTACAACGGAGCTCTATCGTTGTCCCTTCTCTCTTTTTTTTCGAAGTGACAACTTCCCCTGGAATGGAGGGGTGTGATAGAACGAGTTGAATCTGTGTTAAATTCAACTCCTATCCCATATTAGTTAAAACCTCGAGGAGGCCCACGTGCATCTTCGATTCGAGGCTTGGAGTCTTATCAACAGCTGCCGGACGTCAATGTTTAAACAAGGAGGTTATCGTCCCCCCGTTCACCCCCATACGCCGACCTCGCCAGATCGAGTTAGGCTTATGGACAGATAAGGCATTTTTCTCCGGCCCAGCTGTGCGTTCCCTCGAAGCTTCCACCCCATTCTCCCCCACGCCAAGGAGATGTCCTGGCTATATATATGGAAACTTTACCACTAAGATCAGATTGGAGATCCAGATTTTCGTCGCGAAACATCACCACGACCCTCTCTCCCTTTGTGCGCCAAGGGACCTCGGCCTCGAGATTCACCATCACTTGTCCAGGAGGACAATATTCCTTGAGTGCCAAAGGTTCGAGCCTTTAGTGACGTCAAGTCCCCAAGGCATTCCCCCCTGCTGTTCAAGGAGAACAGCATTAGAACAGTCATTGTTCGTTTTGAGCCCTTCGCCAAAAAACGGTTCTCATCCCTCCCCTGTTGTTCAAGGAGAACAACATTAGAACAGCCATTGTTCGTTTTGAGCCCTTCGCCAAGAAACGGTTCTCATCCCCCCCTGTTGTTCAAGGGAGAACAACATTAGAACAGCCATTGTTCGTTTTGAGCCCTTCGCCAAGAAACGGTTCTTCCCCCCCCCCCCTGTTGTTCAAGGGAGAACAACATTAGAACAGCCATTGTTCGTTTTGAGCCCTTCGCCAAGAAACGGTTCTCATCCCTCCCCTGTTGTTCAAAGGAGAACAACATTAGAACAGCCATTGTTCTTGAGCCCGTAGACAAGAGACGGTTCTCATCCCCCCTTTGTTCAGAAGAGAACAAAGTAGAACAGCCATTGTTCGTCGAGCCGTTCGTCGAGTAACTGTTCTCCTTTCCAAGACGCCACGTCAGGATCATCTTATAACCCCCCCTTTGGCTGGAACTCGCCAGCGGACCGAATATTCCTTCAAGTACCTTCCACTGCACCCTAATGAAGTTACGTAAGCCAAGCGTCACCTTTTGAGTATTGATCCCTTATTTGTCAATTCTATCCTGTGCTTTAAATGGTTTATCGAACCATCCCATCTCTTTAACTCCATATTTGTTTTACCTTTTTTGATCCCTTAAATCCTTGGATTAGCCCGAGTCTCCACGACCCTTTCCATTCTGTTTGTCAATATTTTCCGTTTTTGTGTATTGTTTATAGTTATTATTAATAAAACTCTATTTTATTAATGATAGCAAGATTATTATCCTTGAGCTCAGTTCCACTTCTTAAGCATTTTTGAAGATACATAATATCGGCCGCCAAGACAGTAAAACGCACTCTAGAGATAATTAAGGAAGTTCCCTCAACGAATAGTGTTATATATAGTATCGTCGGGAGTCATTCTACGACAGTTTTAATGCGCTGGTGTAAGTGTACTAATTGTAGAGTTGTCGCTTTCGTCCATGTATGCGTTATTATTAGCTTAAGTGGTTGAATAAATTAAGTATAGCATATGGAAATTTTATTTATAAAAGAAAACCAAAGTCAGAGTTTTTGGACATTTCAAAAGAAAAAAACATCATCATAAAAATTAATCATACCTATACAATTCTTTTAGGAAAAAACAAAGACTAAAAATTTATTTATTATTTTTTTAGCAATAATATATCTTATGAAGCTTTAAGAACTGATTTTATAAATCTTTTAAGACTGACTTGACTTGGCATTTTAATTTTATCGATTACATGATTTAAATATTTTTAAAAGTTAATTCATCTTTAGAAGAGAAAGAATGAAAATGTTTTTTTATGGCCCTGCATACCCCTACATACTTACACACTCATATATATATATATATATATAGATATATATATATATATATATATATATATATATATATATATATATATATATATATATATATATATATATATTAAAATATATATACTCCTGATCCCATAGGAAATAAGAAAAGATGATGCGCAAGCTATTTCGTCATTTTATAAGACAAAGCAAGGATCCTAAATATATTAATAAACCAGTAAGAGAGAAAAAGCAAATGGAATAAAATAATATAAACTATTTTATCCGTTAAAGAAAGTGAAATAAAAGGTGCACTTCGAATCTAACTATGCCGCCCATCGCTCTGTCTTTCTGCTTTCTAAATCTATGTATGATCCTTGCTGCGTAGGTTGGCACCAATTAGAAGATTCACAAGGGTCTTTAGGAGCTTTGTAACTTTTTATTTATGTTTTTGTTAAAGTCTAAAGACCTATGAATTCTCTTACGGATTCATAGTTCGGCGCAGTGGTTAAATTTTCTCTTGCCCACACTTTTCGGTAAGCGGTGAGATGCGCTCTTTGGCTAAAAGATGCTTGATAAATTTGAGCCGCAATGGACTAAGCTCACATTTATGTTGTGTATGCTATAAACCATAAGCAAACAGCCGTTCAGAGACTTGCTTTGTATGTGAAAAGTGTGTCACGTCCTCATGTGGAAAAAAAAAAACCGGATTGTGATTGACAAAGGCATATGTAAATGAAGAGACGGTCACATCGGTCTTCGTTAAAGAAATGCCCAAATATCTGTGATGGCGATCTCAAACTAAATTGCATCAAGAAAAATTCCTATGAGCCAAAGAGGGTGCTGACCACACTCTTATCTAAGGTCAATTCTTTCACAGGTATGTGAGGAAGCACTGATTGAAGATCAAGCAATAAGTGCTGTAAATTCAGAGAAGAAAGGGATGAGGTACCTATGAGGCTTAATGACTGTTTAAAGCATATATATAAAAAATCATCCTGTTGAATCAATTTTTCTATTAAATTAATTGCAAGGGGGATGCGCATCTGCATCGAGATTTCCTCATAATGCATTATCTTTCCATTTTTGCAAATTCCTCTTTGGATGTCTTCAGTTCACTTGACGAAAGGCGAACCAGTTTTTTCAATGGAATGTCTAGTTTTGCTTAACGGTTGTTAAAACAGACATGAGGAAGTTAGGACAGGGAAGGTTGCGATAGTTTTATGTTCTTGACGTAAATAATGATGTCCGCGGCAGAAAAATGTGACTATGGATTCATCAATGTCGCGGTGTGCACAAGGAAATTAGAAACGCCCCGACTATATAATACTTCGATTCTATTCGAGCTCTGCTCCGATAGATTGTTCCTTAGTGCCTATCTGGCGACCTCCTACAAGGGCATGGGTCACTGTACTCAAGCTCAAGCCTAATACTTAAATAAATAATATCACCAGACCAAATAAAAACAAGAAAATAAAAGCTATGATAAAAAAAACCCGCGAACAACATCAAGTTCTGAGCACAGCTAAGCTTAAGCAGAAGGAAAGTTTACTTCATTAAATCTATGCTCTTAATCCACAATTCCACCAAGTTAATTTAAGTCATCGTTCATATATGTATGGTACGCCGATAGTTACTAGCCTTTTCTCAATAATTTCAGTCGACGACTGAATGGACATTTTTTTAAACCAAATTATTATCCCTAATTACAAACATTATATTTTAACTACTTAAATAAATAAAGAGAAGATCAAATATAACACCGCTTCTAAAATATTTTTTAAAAAGAAGTTCATTAAGAAAATCTAAAGGTTACGGAAAATATAAAAAAAATGGAAGCTTTTACACCTAAGAAATATTGCAAGATTCTCTGAACCGAGATATCAAGCTACTCTACCGAATCTGTCCTCATTTAGTAATTCAGGTAAAAATCTTTAGCAAGAACGACGTGAAGATGAGCATTGTTTATTATCTAACAGAAAAGGGTTTAAGAGAATTCTCACATATTATCTTTTCTAGCGTTAAATTTAGTATCCTCATATGACTAGACACTCTTCCTTTCTGCACCCACAGAGAGAAAGAAGGCAGAGTGAATACTACATATCTTAGCCCTCTTTGTGCTCCAAGTATAAATCCTGTTGATGGTTACAACAGCCACCTATATTTTATCATGAAAGATACATTTTATTCTCGTCAACATAAACGAATACTGAACAAAATTTATTTCCCAAAAGGCAGAAGAACATTTTAGTAAAAACAGGCGAATGAATGTATATACATGAGTGAATCTATTGTACCAGGACAAATGAGAGCAGTCGATTCTAACTAAACCATCAACTAACAGAGAAGAGTTTTTATATTTATGTTAAAATGAATGGTTAAATTGTTTGATAATACCTGGATTTTATTAAACTTGTTCTTGTAATTTTCATTATTGGCATATTTTTTTAAGATCATCTCTCCATTGTGTTTTGTTTTTCTTTTATCAAATTGAGTTCAATCAGTTCATTTTCGTGACCGACTATTTCTTGGAATCTTACCACATGGCTTTGCCCACCTCCACTTCAGATTTATAATAGCTTCCAATATATCTTGAAGTCTTTTTGTTGACGTATTCAAATGACTGATTTTCTGTCACGCCAAGGTATCTCCATCATAATGCGATCATGGGCACTTTGTCTGGTTCAATGTAAGTTTTAATGTAAGTTTTTTGGTCAGGTTGCTAGTTTCTGCTCCATATATCATAGTTTGCATTATGCATTGGTTGTATAATTTTATTTTCAGGCGCATGGAAGACAATACCTACCACTCCAGAATGATTCTGTTTTGAATTTCTTGAATATTTATACGTAGGGCGTATTTTGACGTTATAGATACCTTTTAGGTGAAATGTGCGAAAAGGAGAACTCTTCTCGATGTAGCAGGCTCGGTTATGTGATCAACGAGCTTCCTTAGGATAAAGGAAAATATTAAGCTGGATTCTTTATTCCTTATTAAACAGCGGGAAAATGGCGAACGGTAATGACAACTTCTTTCTTCTTGAATAATAATGATTGCTAACCCTTTTTCCTTACGTTTTACGTCTTGAAAAAGTTAGAAGTTAAAAGTAGATAGTTAGAGTAGAGTGGATAGTAATCGTTAGAGTACAGTGGTGAAGTGGAATGAGTGAGAGTTGGTGCAGGTTACTGGGTGACCAGCTATCGCTTGTATTCTTGTCTTCAATTTTTATATCCTATCATTTGTTCAATTGGGTAGGGGCTCTCACGCCTCTATTATTCTTCTAAAATTATCTTCTGTTCTGTTTGAGTTTTCGTATTTGTTTGCCTTTCTGTACGGATTCCTATGCTATCTATATATCGGTGCTGAGTTAGCAACATTTAATGGTTTTCCGCTCCTAAAAGTTTCCTCTATTGATTGCTCTATGCTCTATTGGGATCTCCATCTTCCTTTTTTCTTCTTCGTCCAGAGTTATCTCTAGTTTTTCCCATATTCTGACCGCTCTTTTATGTAGGGATACATTTACTGGCTCCATCTATTTTTCATGGTGCAGATCTATCTGCCTCTTGCACTCTCTCCTTCTTCTATTTGTAATTAGCAGTACACCGCTGTTCTGTACTCTCTGTAATTTCACGTTGTTGGTTTTACTTAGATTGCTGAGTGGAATTGCGGGATATAATAATACTGATTTACACAGAAGGTTGTATATTTTGATTTTGATTTTTATATTCAGGTCTTTTAACTGGTAAAGTTTCATTAAGTTAGCTTTTGCTAGTTTGATTCTTTCGGTGGTGTGTTTTAGGTACCCGTTTGACGTTATCTTTAGACCTAGTACCTTGCCTTCCCTTTGGTATCTGTATCTTTCTTCATTAATCGTAACTCGTGATATTTTTCTACGTCCTATAGGAATAATGGTGAACTTATTTGCGTTTGTCCTTATCTTCCATTTTCTTTCAAAGTTATTTATGTTCTCAATTTCTGCAGCAGTGATTCTGGCTGTCGTTGGTGGGTTCCTGTATGGGGTATTAACGATTATCGAGATGACGTCTGCGAATTGAATGTATTTGGTGTTGTCGTAGATTCGATTTGGAAGGTCACCTGTCTATATGTTATATAACGTTGGACTGAGATATCCTCCTTGGGGGATACCTTGATTGATTTCAAAATCAGGTCCTCGATATCCTTATATGTTAATGAATGCTGTGCGGTCTGTGATGTAGTCACATATGCATTTTGTTAGGATAGGTCGAAGTTCTAGTCTCTTGATCTTGAATTTTAGGCCTATTCTCCAGACCTTACCAAAAGCCTTCTGCACGTCTCTTAAAACCAGATCTGTGTGTTTTCGCTCATGTTTGGCTTTGGCTATTGTTCACTATTACGGCCAGTTCCGTCTCGGTACTTCTACCTTTCTTGAACCCGTGTGGTGGCTAGAAATTAGATCGTTGTCTTCTAGGTGTTGGCTCAACGTCCTGCTGATCAATTTTTCAAGTAGCTTGGCCACTGTTTCTAGAAGAGTTATCGGCCTGAAGTTTCCTGGCTGGTCAGGGGGCTGGCCTGGCTAGGGCAAGAATACTATTTTCCCTTTTTTCAGGACGTCAGGAAAATACCCAGCGCTTATTGCCGCATTAAAAAATTCCACTTTTTTGGCAAGAAATGCATCTGGTACTCTTACCAGGTTTTCGCGGGTTATCCCTGTATCTCTAGGAGCTCTTTGCTTGGTTTTATTTAGAGTACTTTTAAATTCCTAAAGTGTTATTGGGTCTACCCCTTGTTCCATCATTACTGTATCAGAAGCAGAGTGATTGGGTGTTACTTCTTCTCTATTTCTGTCCATCTCTTCAACTATTCTGAGTTCGTGGTCGCGGTCAAAATCTTCGTTTTCTTCGGGTGATATGTTGAAAACGTTATACCAATGTTCTCTAAACGCGGCCTCAATTTGTTCTGGTTCTAGCGCATCTACTCCATTATCTTTGATGGCTATTTTTGTTATCGGCTTCCTGTTTCCTCTCACCATGCTGATCTTTTGCCAAAATTTGTAGGATTTATCTCGGGGTCTATCTCGTCTATTATCTGGTTACATCTTAAGCCTCTCTCCCTCATAATTGTTGTATTTATTTCCGTCCTATTGTTAAGGAGGTGTTCTCTATCACCTCTTCCTGGACCAAATCGCTCTATCTTTTCTCTTAGGTTTAAATATCTCTTTTCCAAATCTGCTATTTGCGGCGTATACCGATGATGTGGTAATGTTCTAAACGTTGCTCTAGGTATATGCTTTTGGTCTGTATCTATCAGCTTTTTCATCACGTTATTCAGTGCTTCATCTATCTCTTCCAGGGTTGCATCGTTTAAGTTTTGTTACTGGTAATTAGATAGGTCTTCGGCGTAGCCGTGCCAGTTAGCGTTTTTAAAGCTCTTTCTGACTGGGCATTTTATTTGTATAGGGTCTGCGGACAAAGTTGGGACCCTGCCATAATTATTAAATCTCCGGTACCAGTCTTTACTTTGATGGCTAAATAGGCCTCATCTAATTTCTTCATTCTCGTAAATTTGATGCCCTTTCGGACGGCTATAGCTACACCGTCGTAGATTATGTCCTCTGTCCTCTTGTAGATCGTAGTATAATTACAGATTTTAATGGGGTTTATTTCCGGATCGATGTTGATTTCATTTAGTAGGATGATCTTATGGTCAAGTTTGAAGTATGGGTTGCAATGCGAGTGTCTTTTGGGATCTCAACCTGACACATTATGACTTACTATTTTAAGCTTTCTCTTTCTTTCCATTTTGTAACTTATTGTTCCAATGAAGATTTTCTCTCAGCTTTCTTTAGCTCTCTTTCGCTGGGGCACTTTGTTAGACCGCTTCTTTTCTTTTTAAACTCTTCTTTCTTTATGCTAAAGCATATTTCTTTCGAGATTATTATTCCTCAGTTCATTAGGCCTTTCTGGACTTCGTTATCTGAGTACGGGCCTTCGAATTCGTATTTAAAATGCCCTTTTTTAATTCCTATGATAATTTCCTAATTGTTTGCTATGGGGAAGGGTCTATCTTCATGGGCGTATACTCTCAGATTAATGCACTTTTTTTCTTATGTTCTTACTGGGTTTGGTGGTGGGGTTTTTCGTTTCCTGCTTCTTCTATGGCATTTTTTTCCTGGTGAGTTTCGGAGCTTGGCTACAGGTAATCCCACTTCCATTCCCAATTCTCCTTCTTGTGCTTTCTTGTTCCTAAGTCTATGATCTCTTTGTAACCCTGGGCTAATGCTAGTCAATTGGATGGAGGGCTCATTTTCACCTCCCTGTGTTTGGGTTTCTGGCGTTGGCGTTGTGTATTTGATGTTCAATACGTCAGCCGATGGCGGGTTGTCCGGGAACCACATAGGTTCCAACCCTTTATTACTTAGCATTTTGTTAAGTTCTTGGGAATTAGTTCCAGGGTTCGCAACGTTCATAACTTGAGCATGTAGTATGCAAGCCAGTATGTTTAAGGATTTTTCCTGCTTAAGTTCTATTACATTTTTTCATGGTACTAATTCTTCCGCTGTTGCCTTGGCTACTTTAGCATAAGTTTGGTTTTTCTTCTCTTCCTCAAGCTTTATCTTATCTCTCCTTTTCTTCTCGATAATTTCTCTCTTAATGGGATAAGCCATCACCATCGTGCGATGGTTCCCGCCACACTTCGCGCACCTTTTTTCTTGGCTCATACAATCTTTCCATGTGTGTAAAATTGAGCTGCATTCAGAACATTTTATTTCTCCTTTTGTGGGACAGTCCTTAGAAGTATGTTGATCTAAAGCGAAGCAGCAGAAACAAATGAGAACATTTATGAACTCATCGCTTTTTATTTGGTCCTGGGTTATCTTTAGGTTGAATGCTAACAAGGCGTTCTACCTCACCTTACGTGCCATGGTTGTTTCTCTGAACACAACTTTAAAAACATAGGTGTATTCTTCATTGTCGGTTCTGTTCCTGAACTTCACAACTTCCTTAACTTTAGCCCATCCTTGTCTTTTTTATCTCTTCTTTTATTTCCGTTGCCGTATGTTCCCCTATCCATTGATCTACCTGTCGACAGTATATGGCCTTTTGGGCCTCCACTTGTGGAGGAACTTTAACTTCTAGTCCGATTTCCTAGAAGCTTGATGTGGCTTTCTCACTGAGTAAGTTATCCATATCTTTTTCCGTTTGACGGATGGCCACATAGCTGGTTGAGTAGTCTAGGAGTCGGATGAGTACTATTCCTAGTTCTCCATATATCACGTTGAATACAAGAGTGCGTTCCGGTTTATGTGCCCCTTTTATGGTCCGCAGAGGGACCCTTTTCTTTAATTTTATTCTTCTAATCGAGTTTCTTCCTTTTCTTCATTGAGCGTTCTAAGGTGAAAAAGTAAGGAAAGGTGAAGAAACAAAAAGTTAGAAGGTGCGGCTGAAATCCCGTTATTCGTCTGGCTTATTCCGCTAGCGTGTCAGTAAAGCCTACCAACCTGCCTGACGTCTAGCCCTAACAGATTTTGCTCCACTCAAAAAGGATCCGCCGCTCACACGGGTACTAACCCGTTCCGGGCTAAGCTTCGGCCTGCGCCGAATAAGCCACCCAGTTCAGATATAGCTCCTGTCCTTAAGAGTATCTATGGAGACTCAGCTTCCCTAACTGACGCGCCCTAAGGAGAGGTGGGATAGAAAAGCAAGAGAATATGTCGATGGTCAAGTCTCAGTAGAGTGGTCTTGTCTATCAGTCTCAAAATCTTCTATTCCAGAAGGAAACGGTGAACTGAGCTTGAATCAGTTATGAGGTTGGGTCGCTGTCCAAAAATCTTCGTAAGAAAATTTACCAACGTCTGCTATCCAAAATGCAACCCTTTTTCCACAAAATACCCCTATATAAATAGTCATTCTATCTATTCATAATTCTACAAAATTCAACTAATCAGGAGTGAGATACATTTAATTGTCATTCTTATGTTAAATTTTGAAATAACAGACATTAGCGTTAACTAATTGACCGATCAGCTTTTAGACATAAGCACTGCAATAATTGTGCAATCAGCGTCACGATAGATTATTAACGCTCAAACCGCTTAGATTGATCTCTTACCGTTGTGCGGTAAAATCAAATCTTTTGGAAATTTGGACTGTATTTCATTCGAATGAGGTTGATTGGATACCACTTTGTTGTGCGTGACCGGATATTCCACCAGCAGTGATACGTTTGGAAGTGGCTATTTTCTCCTTGACTGGACTTTATGGAGGCTAGTTGAGGGAAAGGAAGAAAGACTCGTCTGCGCTGCCTGAAGGTAAAGTGACCTTTTGTTCATTTGACATTTTTCTACCTTCTCCATACCACTCTTCATTATTTTAATAACGGATCCCTAAAACTACATACACACCCAGTTACACTCACTTACAGACTCGGGTCTTCCCACCAGATTTCCTCTTAAATTACGCCCTTGGGTAAAATAGCGGATAAATGAAGGAGACGGGGCATATTGCCCTAAGCCAGGCTGGCAACAACCGGACAGGAGCAAGGTCTTCGAGAGAATTTACGGCGAGCTCAATATTGACCTCGTACGGCTAATTGATTTGCCAAATGGCAACACGGCTATCTGTGAGAGGGAGGCGGACATCGAAGCCCTCTCCTCCCCGCGTGTGCCTCAGACACCCTTCGAAAATTTGATTTCATACCTCAGACATCGCCACGAATACGCAAACATAGAAATGTGTTCTGCCGACGCCTCGACCCCTGGCTTGGATGACACTCGATTGACCAAATCACGGACGAGATTCTTCGGAATCATAAGGGGGAAAAAGGAGCCGAAATAATCAAATTCAAAAACTACATCCACTTTTTTAAAGTTGTCCTCACTGAAACCACAATGGCTCAGATTGAGCGTGAGAAGTAGGTAGACCTGCAAATGGGCTTCAGATGCTACACATACAACGACTACACCACCGCCACTTGCCACAACTGTACACTCACAGTTTGTTCTGTGTGCACCGGCCAAGACTATTCCTGGCGCGAATGTAAAAGTTCGTTCCAGAAATGCCTCAATTGTGGGGGCCCACACAGAACCATAGCAATGACCTGTCCAATAAAGAAGGAGCAAATACAGAAAACAAAGGACAAAGCCAGAAAAGAGGAGGAAAGAAAGGCTAACGCCACATACGCGAAGGTTTCCAAGGCAACGGTCGTAGAGGGTAGTGTTGCCTCTGCACCTACGTACCTGCAAATCGAAAACGACAAATCGAAAAAAATAATGTTTTGCAAATATTATGCACATATTGCTGACTTGACCAAGCCTGGCACCTTAGCGAAGGAACTGAACACCATCCTGGTGAATAACGGCATGGAAAAAATGTGGGTCCCGGTAAACCCTCCGTCAAACGAGGTTCTTCGAGTGAATCTCCAACCGCAGACCGAGAAGAGCGGCCAAAATGCTTCGGACACGAATAATGCCCTTTCACGAGATCCTTGAGTGCAAGCTATGCCTGCCCGACAGAAGGCATAAACGGACTCACAGACACACCCAACTACTCCAACAAAAGCACAAGTCAAGCGAAAGGAAGCTGCTGTTGTGAGGCCAAAGAAGGTGGAGCATTCGCCCCGCCCCCAAAAGGCCTCGCAGTCACGTCGACTGAGTAGATCCTCGTCTTTAAAGAATCGGGCTACCAGGTACATGTACTACTCGAAGATGTTAAACCTCATAGTATATGCTGCCGAAGGGAACCAGTTTCATGACGACGCAGGCCCAGAAGATATTGTCGATGGCCTTAGGGCCGGACAATACAAACGCGACTACGACGCTGACATGCCTGAAGACCTGGTAAAGCAGGCTCTCTTCCGCGACCTTGTCCAATTTTCAACCGACGCTTACGTTGTTTTCACGGACGCATTCCGTAAGAAGAGATCCGGCAAGGGGAAGACACCTCCGTCCTACTTCCAAGGAGCAAAAGTGGACCGAGAATAAAACACTCCTCGCCATAACGTCCACGCTACATTACGAGCATAGTATCAAGGGCTAGCTAAAAATTGAAGAAGACCTTACCCGAATGGTAACATCAACCCTAACATGTAACACTCTTACCAATTATGACAACCCAATTTACAATTTTTCACCGAAATTTGACCTGCGGTACTGGCAAGTTTTACTAGTTACTACAAAGGCTTGAATGTCAACCAACTTCGACCCCAGAACAACACAATCCGAGACTAACATTACCAGAGCTACCCTTTGATCAGAGATCTATTCATCCCTGCTCTTGCGTACTATATTTTTACTATAATATCTACTTTTGCTGGAGATACCATTCCATTAGGGAAATATACTCCTTGTAAACTTATACTAAACTTACCCTTACTATCCTTTTAAAACCCTTTCACCACTATACTCTCTTACTTTTGCTCTACTTCTTAACTTGTTGTGTCCAATGTCCAATTCGCATCCGGCTACACTACCGAATGTATGTTCTTGGTAAAGGAGGTAAAGGTTTGGGTAAGCGACTTCGATGTCGTGAACTCTAGCTGGAGCTACCCTCCCACCAGGGAAATATACCTCCTTCAAACTTATACTAAACTTACCCTTTACTATTCTTTTCAAAACCCTTTCACCACTATGCTCTCTTACTTTTGCTTTACTAATACAGGGTGGTGCAGAGCAACTTGCTTATTTAGAAATTCAATTAAAACAAAAGTAATGCATATATATATATATATTTAATTCTTTGAACAGCATCAAGAACAACATTTGAATTATATGTTTTCTCAGTTTTAAAGATGATATCAGGTAGATGGCGTCCATTATTCTCAATACACTGCCTTAATCGAACTCGGAAGTTTCGTTCAACTCTTTCCAGCATATCGACACCGGTATGTTAGTGACAGCTTGGCGAATGTTGTTCTTCAGGTGAGCCAGGGTCCTAGGACGATCGTTGTAAAGAAGTGATTTTAGATAGCCCCATAAAAATAGTCACAGGGTGCTAAATCAGGCGACCGTGCTGGCCACTGCAGATCACCCCTCAAGGAGATGAGGCGTCCTGGGAAGTGTTGCCGCAAAACAGTCTTTGACACACGCGCTGTGTGTGCCATAGCACTGTCCTTCTGGAACCATACATCTCCCACATCCATCTTGTTGAGTGTTGGCAGGAAAGACTCCTGAATCATGTGGACATAACGGTCAGACGTAATCAAAACTGCCCGTTCGTTTTCTTCAAAAACCCATGGACCAATTATTCCAACTCGCGATAGTGCACACCAAACAGTTACACGTTGTGAATGTATGGGACGCTTATGAAGTTGTCTGGTGTTATCAGGGCTCCAATAGCGCATGTTCTGCTTATTTACACATCCCGAAAGATGGAAGTGAGCCTCATCACTGAAGAAAACAAGTGTGTCGTGAGGCATGCCAAGAAGCGCCTCACATGCATTTTCTCGAACAATCAAATCAGGTGGATTAAGTTCCTGCACCACAACCAATTTGTAGGGATGAAATTTTAGTTCTTCATGAAGGATTCGCCTCACAGAACGAGCAGACAACCCAACAGCAGCTGCATGTTTGCGGGCAGAACGCTGAGGGTAGCGCAAAACAGAATGCCTTACCGCGTCAATGTTTTGGGGTGACCTTGCTGTTCGTGGAAGCCCAGGTTTTTATTTCTTCACATCACCAGTTTCCCTGCCGGCCAGGGACACGACCATGGGGCGCAATATTGAAATGTGTACGGAATGCACGTTGCGTGGCGATGATTGAGCGACCGGTAGAAAAGTATGACTCGACAGCGAACGCGCACTCAAACTTCGTCCACTCCATGATGCTAACTAAACAGAGCAACGTAGAGCTACAATACAACTGTACGCCCCGCCCTCTATAATGTGTCTACCCCCACCCTCCTTGGAGCAACCATCGTTTCAGATGGCCAAATTAAAATAAGCAAGTTGCTCTGCCCCACCCTGTATATACTTCCTAACTTGTTATGTCCAATGTCCAATTCGCATCCGGCTACACTACCGAATGTATGTTCTCGGTAAAGGAGGTAAAGGTTTGTAGAGGCAACCTCAATGGCGTGAACTCTTCCCTACGAGGTCTCACAAAGAGAATATAGGGAGCTCAAAGAGGCATCGACTCAAAAATGTCGCTCTCTGTGACCTGCACGATTTGTGCTCCAAGAAAAAGTCAATCACATTGGGCCTTTACCTCACTATCCGGCACAGGAGGCAACGGTTTTGGAATGCTCCTTCACAGACCGAGTACACTGGGATTTTTGTCCCTTTATTTACAAGAAAGAAATAATGCATACTGGGGAGTTTACCTTCCCATTTATAAAAGAGAGAATACTACAAACCCGAGAAGTCTATCTTCCTATTTACGGGAGAGAAATACATACCGTAAAGTTTGTCTTTCCAATTATAAGGTTCATGTGTGAACTGTTTAAATTTTCATTCAAATGTTTACTTGGTTCGACCCCACAGTAGTACGGCCCGAGAACACGGAGTGTTTATTACATAAACAATATCTATGCCTTACAATTATAAACGAATATAGAAACATATTTTAATATGCTATGACGTACTCAAAAATAATTTTACGCGTCTACCGGAATGAGTATAAACGCTCGATTCATACCATTATCCTGGGTATTTGGAACGGATTCCACGTAACTGTAATTTCTGCCACTACCTTCTGATAATACTTCCTCATTTTGCTGCGGGGCATCTAATTCTAAAGGACTATTTACAATGGGTCAATTGTTTGATGGTCGTGAACAGTTTATATTTCTCTCGTTAAATACATTACGTAATTTAGCTGGTTTCACTCTGGCTATAGACACCGTGTTCTGATGGCCATCCGGAAATTCTAACTTCAAAACATTGTTTTCGCGTTCGACAACACGGAACGGGCCTGCATAAGGCGCTTCTAGTGGCTTCCGAACGCGATCAGCACGGACCCACACATGCGTGGCGTCACCTAATGTTTTACTTGGTTTGACCTCAGATATTCACATTTCATGAAAATTGCTTATATGAGTGTTTCGCGCTAGCATTGCGATCTGTTGACCTAAATAGATATATTTTTCTGCAATTTTAATTTGCTTGTTGTCAAATGTAATCAATGTCCAACCTCTCGACATCTGGTTGATATGGCATTACTTTTGATTTTCCAAGATGTATTTTTAGTCCGACTCATTTTGCTTCAAGATTAAGTTCTTGAATTATTGTTTGATTCTTTTGTAGGATATCAGCTATAAGTACAATATTATCATCTAATCTCAGTTTAGTCTCATGAAGAGTTCTTCAAGTCAGAACGCGAACAATTTCCTAGAAATATTATCTCCTTCTTTTCCAATTTTCTGTAGATGAAAGATGTCTATATGCTTATGCAATCTAATGTAGGATCCGCAATTAGGGTTTATGCTAAATGATATTAATTTGGACTGCATCTATACCTTAAATGTTCTAGGGTGTTAAAAGCACTCTTGTTTCCATTGAATCAAGTTATTTCTGTCAGTCAAAATACAAATTATAGAGGAGTATTGTACTCTGAAAATTTTCAAAACTAGCTTGTTCTCTCGATTGTTGATCACCTAGCTGGTTTTTCAGTCTCTTTGTAATGAGACTGTGGAGAATGTTTATTATGGCATTGTGCCAATCTTCCGAAATCTTGCTTTGTTGTTAGGTTCAGTGAAGAAGCATTAGTAATTTATGCTTTGAGAATGGCTGGGACATTATTGGGTGTAGTTTGGGTTTTTTATGTAGTTGTTGTTTGAATACAATTTTTATACGTATATTTGCTTTTAACTATTCTTTCTCGAAATTTCGTGATTGTAACTTCATCCTCTTTTATAGCAAATATGGAGATTTTCCTTTTATAAGTCAATTTTAGTTATTTTATATGACTTCATTCTTTGGTGGTCTCTTCAACGATAGCTAAATGATATTCTTATGTTAGCTCTCTGTTTCTCTTTAATAAGCTTGTTTAATACTGCTAATTCAATTTGTCGGGTTGTGTTTTTTGCTTTAAGGTTTTGTTGTATCCTCATTAGGTTTGGGAAATCTCTCGAGAATTGATCGTTATTCTTATTTTGTTTTTCCTTGTTTATTAGCAGTTTGTCATTTGCTTCATTAAGTTATTGTTCATGGTTTGTATATGGCAGGTTTGGCTGGGGTTAAGGGAATATGCAGATATAATTCTGGAACGATTTTTTTCTGGGTGTAAGTGGGCCTTTATGACTAGAATAGCGTTCTTATTTTTTTTTTAACCCTAATTTTATTCTACATCTGCACATATTGTAATAATTTCAAAATCAGCGATCATGGACTTGCTAATTATTAACAGTGATATTTTGGGGGCGAACAGAATGTCATCAATTTCATTGAATAACTATCTCATAGTTTGAGGTTTTCCAAGTCAACCTTTGATGGTGATTTCTTATATAGATATTGTAAGCAATTTTCAGGCTTGGGGAATGATAAAATCAACCGGGTCTTGTCCCCTTTAATTTTATTATCCCATTGAGAACTTTCGCATACGTGATTATGACATGTTCCAGTGATACCTCCCCCCTATCATCGGATTTCAAACAAATCAAGTATATCCATTTAAATTGATTGAGTTCTTTGTGATCTACCGCCTCAGATACTGTTCTGCAGTTCTATGTTTCAATGTACAAGTCTTTAATCAGGACATTGATGACTTCGATGAATTTGGAATTATAGGCAGTCAAATTTTAACTCATAGCTCCTTGTCTACGAGAGCAAAATGCTCATCTTATTTTCCTATACTTATATATGGAAATAATATGCGTATTGCTTGGATTGACTTATGTCCACAAATGCAGAAAACTCTAATTTTTAAGGTACACAACAAATACAAGAGGACACAATATAAACTAAAAAAAAAGGGAATTATAAGATATCGATGGGAAAATCAAGCGCTTAGTCCAATTATGAAACCCATTCCCGCAAGAATTAATAATCGTTCCGATATATAATTATTGGAATCTTCAAAGGTAGAATGAACGAATTTTTAATTTAATGTGCCAATCTACGTGAAAGTAACCGAAAATTTTGAATTTGGTATACAATTGTGTAGTTGGGGAAAAAATGAGTGGTTGGGGAGTTACCAGAATAGTAAAGAATTTGTGCCTATCACTTATGACTATTTGAAATTTGTAGGAACCAATAAATTGTATTGTCTTGTCTGTTTGCGCTCAATTAAATTTTGATTCAGTTGTGTCGGAAAAGATCTTTCTAGTGGTATGAAAGTTAATGATGAAGTTTTAACAATCCACGTTATTTTGATAATTCACCAAAATCTTGTGCAAAATCTTTAATTTTGGCAGTTCTAGATGCTCTTTTATTTTATTACATTCAATGAAATCAGTATCTTGGTAAATATACTGTAACTAACTCTGATATCAAAGCATTTTCAATACATCTTGACTGCATAATTTAACAGAATGTTGGCAAAAGCAGCCTCATCTAGCGAATAAGGAAATTGTTTAATGTTAAATTGAAAGTTAGGTTGTTTAATAAGCCCTAAGAAATTAATTAACTCAAAGCTCTAAAATCGGTTAGAAAGAGCAGTACGCTAGTGCTGCGGTTGATTATACAAACACACTCCAATCATATCAGGTAGAACTCTTCTTGATTGTTCTCAGTGCCACTAAATATTCTCGAGTGGCGTGAGGGTTCCAGGTGTGGCCATCATCGAATGCCAGCGGTTGCTTAGCAGGGGTAAGATGGAGGCCGAGGAATTTCATTAGAGATTTATATGCGACAGTAGCAGAAATAATGCGTATGATTGCAACTCTATTATGCAGAGGTGAGATGCCTTCGTTACTTAGGAGAAATCCCCAAATTTGAGTTGGTCTACTCCAAATTGACCAACCTTTCAGCATAGGCTAGTAGGCGTTCGAATACATGCTTTAGGTACATTTCGTGAGTTTCTTTGTCTGGAGAGTAGACCAATATGTCGCTTATAACGGCGAAAACGATAGGAGGATCTCCCAGGGCTTCGTTAAGAAAACGCACAAACACTTGTGAAGACGACCTCAAACCTATTGGCATGTACAGAAAAACGTAGCCACCAAACGGCTTAGTTAGACACGTTTTCTCCACACTCTATGCTTCCCCCGGAATTTTACGGAAGGCTTTAAACAGGTCGAGTTTGAAAAATACGTGTGCACCTATAACTTTAGCCGTAAAACCCCATACGAACGGGATTGGATAGGTATCAACCTTAATGAATGTTTAAGTCACGAAAGTTGTACATTGGCCTATTGGACCCAACTTTCTTAGAAACCATTTCTATGGAGATGCCCAGAAAGATCGCGATTTCCGAATTATGCCTTTCTTCTTCATTCTGGAGAACTCTTCTTTTGCAATAATTCGCAGTGAATTTTTAAGCCAGGGAAGTTGCACACTGGCCTATTGGACCCAAGTTTCTTAGAAACCAGATGTAATGAAGATGCCCAGGAAGATCGCGATTTCCTAACTATGCCTTTCTTCTTCATTCTGGAGAACTCTTCCTTTGCAATGATTCGCGGATTTGAGTTTGGCCGAAGGCAAGTGACGCGGGCGTGCAAAGACAGGGGACTTGTTTTGTGTATATAGTGTTGTGTATAGAGTGCTTAATCAGATTCTTCATAAACTGGGGTGAGAATATGTATGGAAAGGATGCGATTAATGAAGTGTATTGAGCATGTATTGTAAGATTCACGTCTGAAAGGAGGCTTGTAAAACTTGGCAAGACAATTCCATGAACAGCGTTGCAAGCGAGAAGTGTTGCAGGAAGTCAGTCATCGAGATACGATGACTGGCGTCAGCAACTATGCACAGCCACGGAGAAGACCGGCCGGGAGAGATAGAGATCGAAAGAAGCTTCTCAGAATATACCGGAATAGTTTGAGCTATGATATTTTGAAACGAAACACTATCCGAGGTTGACGTCTGTTAACACGGTAGAGCTACTGTCAACGAGTAAGTTAAGTCCCGTATCTGGATCTCGGATGAAAAGGCATGAATCGAGCCCTGCATCGTTTCCATGGTGAGTGCGTGGGAAAACTGATGTTTTCCCCCGAAAGAAGGTGCTCCTGAGGTGAAGGTGGTGGTGCGGCCAGAGGGCGCCGAAGATAGGGTGTGAGGAGAGTAATGGTAACTATGACGAGGTGATGTTATGTTTTGTATTTTAGCGAGAAATACAGTTATAATTTCTTGTCGATTTGGCGAGATGAGTGGTGAATTTAAGGTGTGCAAATTTCAGTGTGGTGTTCGGATGAGACACAGTGGTGAGACTATAACCTGTTAAAGGGTTTGAGAGTTCAGCAGGATGCTCTTAGGTGTTCTCTGGCAGCGAAGTAAAGATGATAGACGTAGGGTTCCTCTTAAAGTAAGCATGAGAAAATAGCCATTGGCTTCCTTCCTTACTTAAGCCACAAGGAGGCAAATAACGATGGGCCTCACATTTGAATTTCTGGTGATAACATCACCAGCTAGGTGGCTCATTACCTGGAGCTCTTCTCGTAAAAGAACTAGACCAATCTGAGAACCGAAGCTTGGAGGAAATTTTTCCACCGCATCTCCTTGTCCAGATTCTGGACCGACTCTATGAGTTTTTCCATCTTTGTTTCTAGCGATGGGCTAGATGGTGGGAGAGCTACGCGAACAGCGGTATGCTTCAATTAACTAGTTCCTTTCCACCTAATGCATTCCTAGCTAAAACGCGATCAGCAGGGTCTGCCAAGGTTTCGAGGGGTTGCTCTTCTCCCAGAACCTTCTGGGTATGTGTTATTGAAATGGAGAGACAACCGAAGAAGGCTTGCCTCAGCTCTGCCACCGGGATGTCGACACCCGCTCCGTCCCGGGGCGGCCGAAGGAGAGTTGTAGACTTCTGTCTTACCAATCATTAGCCGCTTAAACTTAACTGACATTTAAAATAGGTCCAAGTTATTGAAACACCCTTTATATATATATATATATATATATATATATATATATATATATATATATATATATATATATATATTATATTCTCTATTGGTGGACCTTTGCAGGTACGTAACTTCTAATTCCTTTTTTTTTTATATAAAATTGTGTAAATATGTTTATTTTTATAATCTTCGTATGTTTCTTCTAATTAAATTTGGTTCCTTGTCATTAAATATTAGGTTTCTATTTAAGGCCTTCATGCCTTTGTCATCTTTTTTGTTGCTTGGTTACTTATTTATTTATTATTATTATTAGTTTTTTTCCGGGCTAAGTTTATGATTAAGTGTACATTGGTTCTTCCTCCTGCTGTACGTTATTCCTACTGCTTGGGAAGTACCTGGGGCCAGCGTCGGCTCAGTCCAAAGTAGTCTCGACCAGGGTTCAAGGAGGAACGAGGTCTGGGCCCGCGACTAGGTACGCCAATTCCAGAGTTCTCGGAAAGAGGGTCAATCGGAGCTTAAGTGCCACAAATTTTTAGAGCCGGTTCAATGTCAGCCGATTATCCGTGATTATTTGTGATGTAATAAATAGCCACAGAATATTTTGTTATTAGTGTAGGGTAGCCGTATTTGCATGTATTGTTTATTATAATATTTAAAAATTTTATATAGCTTTTAATTAAACTCTAGTCCCCTTAGGATACGATTAAAAGTTAGTTTAGACTTACATGTTTTGGCACACTTTAATGCCTCGTTCCAACCATAAACTACTAGACTGTAAAATGTGCCTTATCATGTGATATAACATTTTATTGAAATTATTCTTAAACACATTTGTACTGTTGCTTCTATAAATATTTTATAATAAATGCCGTTACTGCCCCCAAAAAATTAAAATAAACTCTCTCTCTTTCTCATAAAGAAAGTAGAGAGAGAGGTGACGCCCCCTTGTCGCGGGAAGAGAGCTTGTGCGTACCCTTGACTTTTCGACTATGTCGGCGGGGGTACCTATCTTCTGGCACCCCTGGCAGGGTTTCCTTGTCGATTTGGTCGGAAATTAGGTTCCAGACTAAGTGCGTCTTTCTTTGACTTTCTTTATCCTACTCTATCCTTCCTCTTTCTTTTTTTACATTAGTCCTATTTCTTCTACTTATACAAAAAGAAAAAAAGCAACAAAAAAAAACAACCCCTATACCTATCATGTCACTCTTACCCTTTTTTCATCTATCTACATATAAGGACCTGGTAGCTACCTTACGCTTCAGAAGAGAGGCTTTGGAACCTCTATAAACAACGCCAATCGACGCTCACTGGTTGCGAGAGACTAGGACTTGAGGGGTCTTAGGCGTTGGGGCACGATGAATTGAATGAGGGTAGTGCCCCGTTAACCCCTTTCCTGGCGCATAATTATTAACCATTCCCAGTGACCGTTAACGGGTGCCTCTGGTAGCATTGGTCCGTGGTGACGGCCCTTTGTTCCCATGTTGGTTGCCAGGCCAACAAAAAGCCTTGGGTCCAGTTTCTTGGTGTGGCGGGATATCCATTGAACGCTGCTTCGAGATCTTGGCCGTCGCGAAGGGAACTAGTAGGAGTTTAGTACGGGGCGTGCTTCGTTGTTGTTCACCTAGTGACAAATCAATGGCCCCTTCGGGGCCTGTCTGTGCTGCTTGGTTGGGAGCCACGGCACGCCGAGGCTTGACCACTCGGTCGGACGAACAGCAGCACATGGAGCGTGCCTTCTGAAAAATCCGAAACGTCTCCGATTGATAGGCGGGAGCGATTCACACGGGGAGAACTCATCAACCCCCTTTTCTCTATTGATTTTTCGCAAAGTTTTAAAAGAGAGAAGGTGTTCAAAATGACAGGGAAAACACGTCCAGCTGCACTGAAATATACATGTGCGATATGCCAAAAGGATAAGTGGTGCGTTCACTTCCCGGAAGGATGTTTTTCGAAATGCCACCCGGGGAGTATATTCACCGACTGCATCCTTAAAGGGAGAGGTCCGAGAGGCAGTGATATACTGCAATGAACTCAAGGATCTCTTTACAACCTCTGAAGAAAAATCTACGGCACGGAAAGTAGAATACAAACCCTAGAAACGCAGCACGCGCTTCAGATTCGGCGTCTCGAGGAAAAAATCCTAGAGCTAGACTCTAAACTAGAGGCCCAGTCAGCTCAAGCTCTAGAAGAAAGTCCCACTGACTTGGGTGGTTCCGCCGATGTGACTCCAGCCCAAGGAGGTGAAACTGCATTGGCAGCCCCACTTCTGCCATGCGGAGCCAATGAGAAGAAGAAAAAGAAAAAGAAGAAAAACGACCTTAATGCAGCTCACCCCAGTGTAGAGGATTCGAGCGTTACTTGTGCGCAAGGGAAAGTGGAAAGAAAAGAAGAGAAAAGAGAAACGGAAGAAGAGAAAACAAATGAAGACAAAAAAAAGAAGAAGAAGAAGAAAAAAAGAAAAATGTAGAGATACAAGTGGAAAGCGGCAAGTCACTTCCGAGAGGAAAGACTAAGTCGCCTGCAGAAAAATGTGCAAGAGTCACCCTTATTGGTGATTCTCAAGCACGGGGCCTGCAGTCCCTGCTAGTGGCCCGCATTCGCACTAGTGTGAAGGTAAGCTGCCTGGCAGGATGTGGTAACCACCACATCAGAGTAGAGGCTGAGAAATCACAAATTTCTGAGAGCTCAGTCGTTGCTCTGATGGTCGGTGGAAACGACCTCTACCTGAGAGGAGGTAGGGTAAGCCCTACAGATAAAATTCTCGACACGGTCATGGGTAAAGTGGACGACTATGGGCTGAAAACCCGCAAGCGTGTGGTAGTTGGGATGCTCCCGAGGAGAGCTCCAACACGGACCGCTCACTCGATGAATGTCTCTTTAAACCGGCACGTGGCAAATTTGTGTATGGCAGAGGGGGTCTTTTTTGTGGACCCGTACCGCACCTTTTATGGTAGAAATGATCTTTACTAAAGGGATGGGGTACATCTTTCCTTTCAAGGAAAGGCCTTTCTGTCGAACATGATCCAGGATGTCGTAGAGAGGACCCAAAGGAGTATCCGGCCCAGGGTGAGGGCGGACGTACGCCACTACGCCCGTGTCACTCCAGGAACGACCTTCTCAGAGGTCGCAAAGAGGGGTGCCTCGCCAACAAACAAGCCGGGAAACGAAAGAGCGTAGGGAGTCCTACAGTCGGGGACTCCTTGAAAGTTCTTCTGTTCAATGCGAGGTCATTCAGGAACAAGTTTCCTGAGCTCCGTGGCCTCGTAGCGACGGAAGAACCCAAAATGGTAGCCATAACAGAATCGTGGTTAAAAACCTCAAACCGAGACTTTGAAGGCGAATTCACGGTTCCTGTCTACCAACTCTTCCACAAAGATAGGCCAGACAGAGAGGGTGGCAGTGTAATGTTGTATGTCAAGGATACAATCAAATCTACGAACTCCAACATTATATCCGATCACGAGCTCCTAAGCGTTGACCTAGAGATAGGTCCTGTCAGATACAGGACCCTGGTACTTTACAGACCCCCTTCGTAACCCGTTGAGAAGGACAGGGAACTGTACCAGCTGCTAGGTGAGCTTGTTCAAGGCAAAGTGTGCATCGTTATGGGCGACTTCAACAGACAAGTTGACTGGGAAACCAGAGCAGCCTGTGGTGAGAGCGCGCTACTCCTGGAGTTCGCCAACAACGAGTTTCTTACTCAATGGGTCAGAGAACCGACGAGAGGAGACAATATCCTCGACTTGGTCTTCACCTCTGAGGATGATATCGTTGAGGATGTCTCTGTAGGCGAAGAGCTCGGTGGCAGTGATCAACAGCTAGTTAGATTTACCGTCAAGATCCCGAAGGTAAGTTCTGTTGCCAGTCAATCAAGGAAACTTGTCTTGAGAAGAGCAGACTTTGCAGGCCTTCGTGCTGGGCTGACTGATGTAAGGCTAGCGGTATGCGAAGATGTTGAGGATTCGTGGAACAATTTCAAAATAAGTTCATGAGTCTTCAATCAAGTTGCATCCCTCTGAAATGCCTCCGTCGGTCTTCCGTTTAACCAAAGTGGTTTAATCGAGAAATCATGCAACTGCTTAGGGAGAAGAGAAATGCGTACCGGCGATCGAAGATCTCGGGTGCCTTTGACGAGTACCGGAGGCTAGCCAGGAGAGTGAAGTCCAGCATAAGGGCGTCTAAGCGTACTGAGGAACTCCGAGTGGCAAGACTCTGCAAGGAGAATACCAAGGAGTTCTTCGTCTATGTAAATAGCCGTAAACCAATCCATCGTAGGATTGGGCCCTTAGTGGACGAGGAGTGTGCATTAACTCACTCAGATGCAGAAAATGCTAACCTGCTCAATGACTACTTCTCTTCAGTGTTTACTGAAGAGTGTGGTACCACCCCCCAGCCCACGGATTCCTACTCGGGGGAAATGCTGGAGGCAATGGACTTCACCGAAGGAGAAATAAAGAAAAAGATCGCTGACCTAAAGACGAATAAGTCCCCTGGACCGGACGGGTTTCTATCGAAGGTGTTGAAGGAAGTGTGCGATGAAGTATCACGACATCTGTGCGCTATCTTTAACATGTCAGTCCGGATCGGATACGTTCCTAGAGACTGGCGTAAGGCGGAGGTGACTCCGATCTTCAAGAAAGGAGACCCCAGCCATCTGTCAAAATACCGACCTATCAGTCTGACTTCGATAGTCGGTAAACTCATGGAAAGCATGATGGTGGACAAAATGACGTCGTATTTAGAGTCAAACCTGCTACTGAGGAGTTCCGAGCACGGCTTCCGAAGGCAACGGTCATGCCTGACGAACCTTGTGGAATTCTTCCACTTCGTCTTCAGTGAGCACGATCGGGACAAGGCGGTGGATGTGGTGTACTTAGACTTTCAGAAAGCCTTTGATAAGGTACCACACCGCCGCCTTCTCCGGAAAGTGCTAGCGCTGAGCATAGATGGAAAAGTAGCCGGCTGGATCTAGAATTGGCTAAGTGGCAGACGGCAACGGGTGGTGGTGAATGGACAGGCTTCTGAGTGGGTGCCCGTTACTAGCGGGGTGCCTCAAGGTTCTGTCCTGGGACCCCTACTATTCATCATCTACGTCAACGACATGAAAGGTGACATGGTTGCCAAGATTTCCAAATTTGCCGACGATACCAAGCTTGGTATGAACGTTGCAAAGGATGGAAATACTGTGTACCTGCAGGAAGATCTTGGGAAGATTGGGGAGTGGTCGAACACGTGGCAAATGCCTTTTAACGTGGGGAAATGCAAAGTAATGCATATCGGCCACAGAAACCCCCAATCTCAGTATATCCTTAAGGGCACTGCTCTTGAATCGAGTGACACTGAGAAGGACTTGGGTGTAACTATCACTAGCGACCTCAAGTTCTCGAAACAGTGCATCGAGGCAGAGAAGAAAGCCCAAAGGATGTTAGGCTACATAAAGCGCCAGTTTGGATACCGTAACAAGGAGATAATACTTTGTCTGTACAACTCCCTCGTTCGGCCGCACCTGGAGTATGCCGTACAATTTTGGAGTCCTTCGTTTCGAAAGGACATCGCAAGGTTGGAACGCGTACAAGCTAGGGCAACCAAACTGATTCCCTCTATCCGACATAAAAGTTATGAGGATAGACTAAGGGAATTAGATTTGTTCTCGCTGAAAACCCCTAGACTGCGTGGTCAGCTCATCGAAGTTTTCAAAATACTTCGAGGGTTTGACAATATTGACTACCGGGATATCTTCACACTGAGTGAGAACAGAACGCGAAATCACAGCTTCAAACTTAAACTGAAGCGTTACAACCGCAATCTGTGTGAAAAATTTTTCAACTACAGTATCTGCGGTAAGTGGAACGCACTTCCAGTGGAAGTTGTCAACAGTGAATCTGTTGACCAGTTCAAGTCGAGACTAGACAAAGTCTTGAAAAGTGGCCGTTTAGGGACGCAACACAATTGAGCAGCCATGTGCCCGCTCGATTGCTAGTCCAAAGGTACCCTCTTGTTCTGGACCGTAAGGTCTCCTAGGGTACTTTCTTTCCTTGTAACTCCTCGTAACCTGTTTGTGGTTCCGTTAGGTATTCCTATGTCTCTTATTATCTGAGGATAATTTCTCTACACTTTAGTTCATATTTCTCTTGCTTTTTTTTCCCGGGTCAGGTTTAATGGTGTTAATTTAGCCGCTGGAATTAATTCTCCTAATTTCTTTCCTCTAATTCTTGTTTTTGTAAGGACATAAGTCGCCTTATTCTGGGTTCTCTGAAGTTTTTGCTTCGTGGACTTCGAAGCTGTGTGCAGCGGAATTGGAGGATAAACGAGGACTGACTCCACGAAGGCTTTGTATAGTGTCTTTAGTTTACTCTCCTTCATTCCTCTCAGGGTATACATTAGTCTAAGGCCATTTCGGGCTTTGGCTATTCTTGTCTTGGCGTGAGCTTGGTATCCTCTTGTGCTCAAGTGGAGTCCAAAGACGCTTTCCTCCGTGGCGTAATTATAATCTACCACGTCGACGACTATTGGTGCCTTCTTGCTCCTTGTCAACGGGATTATTTTAATTTTATGGATGTTTGTTTTAATTTTCCATCTGTTCTCATAGTTTTTTATATTTTTTATTTCTGCAGCTGTTAATTGCGCTTGCCATCTTGGATTGGTATATAGAGATGGAATGATTTGGCTGATATCATCCGCGTACTGTATATTTAAGCACCCCGGTGTTATTGAGGGTGGAAGACCAACCATAAAGATTGCGCACAGGGTGGGGCTCAAGCACCCACCCTGTGTGACTCCTGTCCAGAGGGAGAAGGTAGGTCCTATTTGGTCCTCTATGGAGATGAATGCTTTCCTGTTGGTGAGATAGTCAGACAGCATCCTCTCCATTTTGATGCCGAGATCAAGTTGGAGAAGCAAATATTTGAGCCTCTCCACCCAGACCTTATCGAAGGCCGATTGCTTTGGTTTCATTAGTCAGTTGACTCCCGCTTTGACAGCTTACCTGGAATTTATAAAGTGAATTTTTAGCGTTGAATTGTGAATAGCGTGACTCGTCTCTTGTTTGCGAAAGCTCGATCGTTCGAAAGTGGACCACTGGCCTTCTTTGTTGAGGACGGCTACGGGACGAATCTTCACTACTTCATGGAAAGCTTTTGAGGTAAAGTGGTTATTTTTTGTACTTGGACATTGACCATTTGATCTCCCCCTCTTTTTCTCTCTCTCTCACCACATTTATTTACACAAACGATTTATGAATTGTAACCATCCAGTGTGCGGTAGGATGAAAAAAAAATGAGAGAGACCCTTCGTATAACTCTTCGGGTCCTCTCGGACGGCCCGAAACCGGACCGAGGCAAAGTGTTTGAACAAATATACAGAAACTTAAAGATTGCGCTGGTAAGACTTATAGAAATTCAAAATGGATACTCTTCTATTTGTGCGAGGGAAGCCGATTGTGAAGCCTTGACCTCAAGCAAAGCAGGTGAATGCCTGAAGACTAAACTTAACCCCCCCCCCTACAAATAAAAACTCACCGTAGTGTCATCTGCAGGCGCCTCGACTCTTGAGTCGGGAGCCACTCAGGAAAAGATATCAAAAACGAACTCGAAAGGAACCACCCTTGGGCAAAAGTTGCAGATGTAATTAAATTTAAAACCTACACGCACGTATTTAACGTTGTATTCGAGGATACGGCAATGGCACAAAAGGCAAAGGATCTTGGATTACTTCTATTTAGCGTAAGAGTTTGCCCAGAGCAGATTGAAAGGGAAGAGTTTGTCGACTTGCAAATGTGCTTTAGGTGCTACAAGTACGGCAAACATACCACTTCAAGCTGCCCTGAGAAAGACCTTACTCTGTGCTCAATCTGTGCCGGTTGCAACCATTTTTGGCGCGACTGCAAGAGTACCCCCCAAAAGTGTCTGAACTGGGAAGGCCCCCACCGGACTATGTCTATGGCATGCTCGATCAGAAAAACTGAAATCCAAAGACAAACCCAGCTACGACGTGAGACGGAGGAAAAGAAGGTTAATTCGACCTATGCAAAAGTAGCCCAAGCCACGATTGCCGAGATGAACAACCAGAAAACCTATCTCCACATCGAAAACGAACACTCCACCAAAATTATGAGCTGCATTTATTATGCACACATAGCCAACATTACTCGCTCTGGAACTTTTGCAACCGAGGTCAACCGTATGCTCGTAAAGAACGGCCTACACGAGATGTGGTTCCCCGACAACCCTCCTTCAGAGGAGGTTATGCGTATAAGCGTAGCCCCTCAGTGCCCGGAACCGTGCCAAAAAGAACCCACGCCTCAAAAAACAGCCACCACACGCGACCCACGTCTAAACAAAAACAAACAAACTTCCCAAACAGAAAAACCAGCGCCACTTACACCCCAAAAAATTAACACGAATACACCCAAAACACACACCAAGACAGCAAACAAGGAAGCAGTGCGACCAAAAGAGACCATGTTTCCAAGGTCGAGAAAACTTTCAAAAACACGTGGTCCCAGGTCAACCTCCTTATCTCGAGGCAGAGAGACCCAGCTTAAATATCATTCGAGAGGATTCAATCTTAAATTATATGCCCCCGAATCGGCCTCCTTCCCAACCGAAATCGATTCCCACGAAGTATCGGAGGGTCTTAGGACCGGAAGATACAAGTGGGAATGCTCTGATGAGGTTCAGGAACGGCAGGTTGAGGAGGCTCTCTCACGAAACATGGTAAAATTGACCACCAACTGCTTTCACACAATCACGGACACCGAATTGAGAAGAAAACGAAACGGCAGGGAGCGCACCCCGCCCAGTACACCACATGGTTCTAAAGTGGATCGCGAATAAGCATCTACTTTAAGCTCACACATAAAAAGACCCAAAGGTTACACAAAATGACTAATAGACTAATGATAGTACAGATGAATGTCGATGGATGGGACGGAAAAGGTTCCATCTATGGCAATATTTTGCGACAAAATGAGCCTGACATCATACTTATTAACGAACACGGAATGACCGCTCATAGAGAGATTAAAATATTTCCATAGGGCGTCATTAGCAAAAATCATTGCCAGGAAGGGTATGATGGCTGCACAATAGCCGTAAAAAAAGGACCTAAAATATAAAATCTACCCGACTTAGATGAATCTTACTTTGCCATTGAGGTAGGCACTACCCTGGGGAAACTGGTCGTGGTCACAGGGTATCAACCCCCAAGACGCGGCTATGTATCCATGCACAACCTTTACAGATCTTCAGCCATAAGAAAAACGTAATCTTTGCTGGGGATCTGAATGCAAGGTGTGCAGCTGCGGAGTATTCCTCCTACAACAATGGAGGCAGAAACATCGAAGTCTTACTTGACAGACAAAACGTGACAAGAATCGGACCAGAATTCCCGACATACATTACGGGAAATGCAGCAACGAAACCTGATATTGTTTTATCCAGTATCAGGTTTCCATATAACTACTACATTGAACCGGGCCCCATAATTCCGCGTGACCACCAGGCTATTAAAATTACAATTAGTGTAAATCCCATTCAAATTTTAATCCCAGAACGCAAAAGCTACAAGCAGGCGAACTGGGAAAGCTACAGAAACTATCTTCTAAATTATATCCCTGACCCTTTACTCGACGCAAATTTAGAAGAGATAGACAAAGAGCTGGATAAAATCACTGACCTCCTAATTAAAGCCGATGAAAATAGTGTTCCCCATATTAAGTATAAAACCCTTCCAGCTCCCCATTGGATCCCTCCCATGAAAGCCCTGGCCCAGGAATATAAGGACCTGTCCAATGTAGTAGCGCTGACAGGCCCCAACCACAATGCCCACAGAAGACTAAGACAGATTAAAGACGAACTCCAGACACTAATCACGGACCAACAGACACTCACATGGGACAGACTAATAGAAAGACTCGATATAGAAAGAGACTCACACACATTCTGGGAGACATTTAAACGGTTAAAAGGAAGAGCCCTCCCTCCCTCAAAAAAAAGAATAACACTTATAAATGACGGTATAGAAATCGACGAGCCTGAAGAGATACAGGAAATTTTTAGGATTTTCTGGTCCTCAATCTTCACAATTACCCAAGAAGAAAATCACAACTATGACCTCGAATTCGAGACTGACATAATCGAACAACTAAACACACAAATACACAAAACCTTTCCTCATCATTGTGTGTCGCAGGAAAGAGTGATGGAGGGCTATGGGAGTAAAATAACTGCCCAATAGCTCTCTGTTGCACTAAAATCCTTTCGTCAAAAAGCACCGGGTACCACGGGGCTGACCAGGGAGAATTTCATCAAGGCCACGCCTAATGTTCTGAGTGGGCTTCTTAACATCATGAATGCCGCTCTGAACACGGGCTACTTTCCCGACCAGTGGAAGGGGGCCAAGATGATCTTTATTCCCAAATCGGGAAAGCCCCCAGACTGCCCTGCCTGCTTTCAGCCGATATCTCTCTTAGAATTTGCTGGCAAAGTCTTCGAGAAGATATTAGCCAACAGAATCAGATCTTTTCTGGACGAAGTCAACTTGCATAACGAGCAGCAACACGGCTTCAAAAGAAAAAGAGGGACTGACACGGCACTAGCCGTTATTACGGAAAAACTTGCAAACATCAAGGCAAGTAAAAGGCATGCCTACCTGGTGCTCCGCGATGTCAAAAAAGCATTTGACAAGGTTTGGAAGAGAGGCTTGCAATTTAAGATCCTGCAAGTAGGCCTCGACCCCATTCTTGAAAGGATTCTATGCGATTATATAATGGAGAGTAAAGCGTATATACAGATCAAAGAACACAAAGGCCCCGAGTTTGAGCTCGAATCTGGGGTCCCACAAGGGGGGTGTCTCAGTCCCCTTTTATACAACATATATACACGTGACCTACCACAACCTCTTTCCGAAGGTACGATATACGTTCAGTTCGCTGACGATATATCGCAAATTTGTACAGCCGCTTACGTTCACAGGGAATTTATGGCGATAAATACGGCTAGGGAGATTTCCAACATCAACTCTTTCGAGAGGAGATGGAAGATATCGACCAATGCCCCCAAATTCAAAATAATTCCCATGTTTCGCAAGACCTTCAATGACATTCGGGTTGAAGGGGGGGCGAATCCCCTACTGCCTAGAAGGGACGCTTCTGGGGCTAAAAATCACCACAAGGGGATACAAGAGTCATATCGGGCGGACAGTCGCGAATAGCAAGAGAGATTTGAGGGAGTTTTATAGGTTCATCGACCTAACTCGCTCAAATAAACTCAAGATATTCAATGCGTGCATTCGCTCGAGACTCTTGTACCCCTCGGTGCCGCTGAACGCGAGCGCCAAGACCCACATTGCGAAACTACAAGTTATCCAGAACAAAGCGGTTTTACTTATTACAAACACCTGAAGAAGAGAACACAAATGACAAAGGGAGCTCCACGACTCAGTTGGATTATCTCCAATCAACGTGGCGCTCCACGAAAGAGCTAAGAGGATATGGCAAGCCATTGGTGCACGATTGACCCCTGAATTCTTTCGTACACACCTAGGCATCGAAGCCGACCGACAAATAAGACATTTAAAAGCAGCAAATTACAGTCTGACGATGACGTAACTTCCCAATACACACTACAGAATCGACAATAGGACTCAACCAGTCTAATGCGCAAGTTTTATTAGTTAAAATTAACTTCACTTCAAACTCACGCTAAAAATAAAAATTTCTTTTCTAACTCAATTTAACATTCCAAAAGGGAAAAATAATATTTGTTAAAATACCCCCAGCGGGATTAAAAATCCTCGTCTCAAATAAAGGCTTGAATGCCAGAAATCATCATTAAGATGAAACCCCATTAATTAAATTAACAATGTTAATTTAATTAAAATAAACTATAAAAATTATAGTTTATAAAAAAATAAATAAATAAAAACCCACAAAAGCATACAAAAACTAAAACAAACAGAGCTACCCTTTCACCAGGGATCTTTTTATTCTGTCTCCTACACATCATCTATTCTTTAAACTTACCCTTTATCCACTTTATTCTCTTACTCTCTCTCTAACTCTACCTATATTTCATCTCTTATTATGTCCAATGACCTTATCGAAGGCCTTCTCGACATCACGGAGGACCACATCCACATAGTCGCTTTCTGATTTGGCATGTGCAATCTTTTCTGTAAGTATGGCAAGTGCTGTGGTGGAATCTCTTTCTTTTCTAAATCTAAATTGTTGTTTTCTTCTAAATGTTCGACTAGTCTCTGGTTCAGTATTTTGTCCAGGACTTTGCCTGGGAAGTTGAGAAGTGAAATTGGTCTATAGCTCAAGGCCAAGTGGTCTGGTTTTCCTTGTTTTGGTAGGAATACCATCTTGGCCTTTTTGAAAATTTCGGGGAATGCCCCTATATTTAGGCAGGCATTGAATATTTGGGCAATTGCTTGCAATATATTCTTCTGGGGACTTCTGCTTGAATGAGCTTATAGATCTTTTCACTTCTTCTGTTGTTATTTAGGCTCCTAGGCCTGCAATCTCGTCTCTTGTAGGGCCTACTCTCGCTTCAGGTGTTACTCTTTCTTCGTTTCCTCTATCGTAATTTCGGTTGTCTTCATCTTCTATTGAGAATATTTTGCGCCAGTGGTCTTTGAATTTTTCTGCTATTTCATTATTATTGGTTAGGGTTTCCCCTTGCTCATCTTTTATTCTGATTCTTTTCCTTGGCGGCTTTTGCCTTAATAGTTTAATTAATTTCCAAGCTTTGCTTTGTTCCTCTTCTTCCTCTACTTTCTTTATGAATTCTTCCCATTGATTTTCTGTTACTCTTCTATCAGAAAAATCGTCTCTTTTGACTCGTCCTAATTCTTTTTTCCTTTCTCTATTTAGTTTTAGTTCCTTTAGCTCGGTGTATTTTCGCCCAATGGACCTTGCCTTCCTCTTCATCTCTTCTGTCCATTTTAGGTGAGGGAGCGTTCTATACCTAATTTTTCGGCACGCTTTTTTCATCTGTTGTAATAATGTTGTGAATTAATGTGTTTATTATTTCATCCAGCTCTTCTTTACTTTTATCAACTAGGTTTGGTATTGTGTAACTCCCTAGTATGGTTTTATATAAGTCTCAGTTTGCCCTTTTGTAGGATTTTCTAGATGGTATTGGGACCTGTATTGGATTTTGGTTGATGGTCACCAGAATTCCAATATGGTCACTACAAGCGAAAGTGACTGGTTCCATATGTATATTATATGGGAAGTTACTACTGGTCAGAATTATATCTGGTTTTGTTCCCGACCTTTTCCCTATGAACATCGGGAATTCTGGCCCGACTTGTTTTACTATACCTCTTTCCATTAGAAGTTCGAGGTTCCGACCAAGCTTGTTTCTGGTCCTGTATCCAGATTCCTGAATCCTCGCGTTGAGGTCACCCAGGAGGATCGTCGGGTTCTTCTTATTGAAAATCTCCATAATGGAGTGAATCGGGAGATATGAGCGGCGGGGCGGTTGATAAGCCGCTGCAACGGTTAGAGGGGAGAACTCCATTTGAAAAAGAGTAGGCCTTTCTTGATGGCAAGTGCGGTGCCATCAAATCTCTCTCCATAATTGTAGATTTTTATGGTCTCTTCGTTTGTCATTCTATGTTCAGCTATTGTAATTATATCTGGATCTATGTGGCGGAAGAAATTCCCATATTGGATGTTCTTTTACTTCCACCCATCTGTATTTAAATGCAGGGTTTTTAATTTTCTATTCGGGTAGTCCATGATTTATGTTGAATATCTTCTAGTTCGCTTTGCAGATTCCTTGTTTTTCTTTAATCCATTTAACGTTCGTTACCCTTTCAAAAAGGTCCTTTTTGAGGACCTTTACATCGTTGGGGAAGAATCTGATTTTTCCCATCGTTAATAAATTATGGATTGCTGTTTCATCATGATTCGAGACTTAGGTCCATTTGCATGTCTCTTTCTTTAATCCTTTATTGATGTCTAATGCTTTGAGTCCTTTTGGTAGAGGGTATTCTTCGTGCACGAAGATCTTCAATTTGAAGTCTCTTGCTTCGAAACGGCATCCCTCATCGTTGTCGTCTATTTCTGAGTTGGTTGTGTGTTCAGTTACTTTTTCCGTCCTTTTGTTATATTTTATCTTTTTCTTCTGTGTTTTCTTTCCTTTTTCGGGTTGTTCTTCGTCTGAGTCGTCTTTTTCTGTTCCTTCCTCTAATTTCTCTATCTCCACGTTTTGTTCCCGTTTCTCTATTGTGGTTCATATTTCCATCATATCTTTTACATTAAGCGTTTTTCCTGCAGTGATTCGATAAATTAGTGCCGAGGGGGGATTGGGAGGGAACCACATTTTGCGTATTTCATTCTTTTCCAGCAGCATATTCAATGTGTCTGAGAATGTACCGGGCAGCGCAACATTGTGCACATGAGCAAACATAATGGATGCCAATATATCCAGTCCGGTTCCTTCGTTCACATTAATATTTATCTTCGGTTCCTGTGATTTCTTTGCTTTTTTTAGTGTCGCTTTGACGACACTGGCATAAGTCTGGTTGTTTTTTCTTTGAATTTCATCTTTTTGTGCCGTTTTTTTTCTTTCAACTATTTCCTTGCGTTTTGGGCAGTTAACGGCCATTGTCCTATGTGGCCCCTTGCAGTTAATACACTTTTTGGCCTGTTCCCTACATTCTGTGAAAGTATGGCCTGTTTTGCTGCATTCTGAACAGATTTTTATTTCTTTGTGGGGGCAATTTCTGGTGACGTGGTCTTCTTGGGCGTAACATTGAAAGCAGATCCGAACGTTTATAAATTTCTCTGCTTCCATGTTTTCGGGGGGGGATTCTCATCCCGAATGCCAAAATCCCATTTAATAGTGCTCTATTGGCCATCTTGGATGTGGCATTGATTTTCTTGTTCTAATTCGTCCTTTAGTTCCTCTTTCGTGTGTGACCCGACGTATATCTCCACCTTGCGGCAGATGGACGACCGGGTGGCCACTAGTTGAGGTGGCAGTTTAAGGATTAACCTGATCTTGCTTAAATCAGATGTTCCTTTTCGTGAGACTAATTTTCGATATCTTCTTGCTTATGGAACAGCCCGATGTACCCATTTGGCACTTCTATTAGTCCTATGATGGCTATTTTGATTTCTGTGTAGAGTCCTTATTAGAAATCCCCTTACCGGTTTCGTTTTTCCTTATTCTACCCTTAGGGGGAGTCTATTGTATTCCTCAATCATCTAAGATGTGTTTGGGCCCCCCCCACTTCCCGTCCCCAAGGCCCTCCCAGCTGATTTGGCTGATGTGATGATGAATGAATGAATGAGTATATGGACCCGGGTGGGCTCCTCCCGAGGGGTGAAAAGAGACCGACTTTTTGGTGGCTAGCGCGGAATCAACCGTCGCTAGCCGGGGGTGCCGCCTACTCGGTGGAACTAAAAACCGCGGATGCGTGCTACCTTACACTGAGACGGTTGCGTGTCCCTCAGTGGTCTTGGGGCTCCCCCACAGGTGGAGTTGGGAGACCCCCTGCAGAGGTTGCAGCCCGGATCATTGTCCGGCGGTTCCTCTAGTACGGGCTTCTGGCAGTGGGCTAGTCCTCAAACCTCCCTCCACCTGTACCCCCAATTATGCATGTGCTAGTGCTCTGCATAGTTGAGACGAGGTCGAAGTATCAGCTTCCATCAGCTAAGGCATAGGGCCCCAGGGTGGGGTCTAGGGGTGTGAGGGAATTAGGTGATCGTGATGATAATGATGCGCCGGGGGAAAAAGGTATTTATATCTCTTATAGGTACCTCCTCAATGGGAGGATTTTGGTATGGTAGATGAGAGGTGCGGGAGGAAATAGATGAAAATGAAAATGAAAAGATGATTGATGAGACGAAGTCTTCTTATAGTCCTCGAAAGTCTTTTTAGTGGAATACCAGCTTGTTGGTAATTGCCCTCTTGGAAGGAAAGATGTGGACTCTATTCCGAAGAATGAGAATTGAGGCAATCAAGTCAATTTCCTTTTGCGATTTCCTCCTTTTCCAAGGGTCGTGGTTAAAGTTGGAAGCAATCCAAATGGCCCGTCACTATCATTCATATCTTTTGACTTGTTGTGTATAGAAAGAACAGAAAAAGACCGCTGTATGTGATACGGCAGTGAGGTAGTCAGAGAAGAGCGTTGAGGAAAACATTTACGAAAAGGACAGCGAGAGTTGATAGGTCGGTGGCTATACACCGATGCGTTGTGTTGTTGTGGGGGCGTAGGTTATGTGGTTTTGACTGGGCGAGGGTTGGGGGTATGTCAGGAGGGGGAGGCTAACTGCTCATCCGGAAACGCGCTATTCATGATGCCTACTGGTTTATGCGAAGAACGGTATGGGCAGCGGGTGTTCGTGGGCCGCGGGATATCGCGGCGCCATCGCGTACCTTCTCACGTGTAGCGAGGTGTATAGTGGGTCTGTGGTAAGTTTGTCGAGTTGTTTAGTGAGTCTAGGGTGAGCGTAAGCGTTGAGAGGAGCTAATTTGTTGTTGTTATGTAGTGCGTACATTCTCGAGTACCGCGGCGAACGGCAAGCGCGCTTCAGAGCAGAGTTCTGAATGCGCTGAGCCTTTCGCTTCCACGTGTCGCTCGCAGCTACGAGCGACAGCGGGGCGTACGTGAGGATGGGACGCACGAGTGCTTCATATAAGCGTAGTTTTAGTTGTTTGCTCGCAAGGTAGAACCTACCCAGTGATGTGTTTGTACGTAAGGCTCTTGCTTGTATTATGTTATGGTGTAAGTTAAACCTTAGGGACTTGTCGAAAGTTACCCCCAGGATTTTGGTGCGTTGAGTGTATGCGAGCCTTGTTGGGTTTTGGTGGATCATGTCTGGTTTGTGTGAGTAGATTTGTAGGTTGTGCATGAAGTGGTCTCTAGCGCTGTAGAGTGTCATCTGTGTCTTCTGAGGATTCGTGGCAATCAGCCATTTATCCTCGTAATCTGTCTTCTCGTCTAGTATTCTTTGTGCGTGGAGCGCGATTTCTTCTGGGGCCCGGCCGCTGACGAGAATGGTCTCGTCATCGGCGTAGGCCACTATGTAGGTGTAAACGCAGTTTACTGGTGGGTGTAAACATGATGTAGAGTGTGGGTGCCAGTACGCTTCCTTGGGGAACGCCTGGGCGTGGTGTGAAAGGTCTTGATAGGGTGTTGTTGTAGCTAATGTGGCAGCACCGTTCAGTGAGGTAGTGCGAGAGGATCCTTCTGGTGCAGAGAGGTAACTCCGTGTTTTTGGCGAGTTTCTAACGGAGTCCTTCGTGCCACACCTTGTAGAAGGCCTTATTCACGTCCTTACTGACGGAAAGAGTCTTTTGGTGTATCTGTCGTTTCTTTTGTATTCTGTCGTGAACGATGGTCACGGCCGCCTGAGTGGACCTGCCTCTCCTGACCTCGTATTGATAGGGGGAGAACCAGTCCCTCTCTTCCAGGAACTTCCGTAGGCGGCAGTTGACCATACGTTCAAGTATTTTGCCTAGGTGCTCTAATAGAGCAATAGGCCTGTAGTTGTTTGGGTGTTTCGGGTCTTTGTGGTGTTTATGTAGGAGTATGTTGTGAGAGACTTTGAATATTTTGGGAAAGTGGCCTGAGGCTAGTGAGGCGTTGAATAGGTGTGTGAGTGTGGGGTATATGTCTGCGGGGAGGTTGTGTATGAGTGTGGCTGGTAGGCCGGGGGGGGGGGCGTTTGGTGTCGTTTTTATGTATTGTTTTGTTTCCTCGACGGGGATTGGAGTGGTTAGTGTGGACGTGTAATCGAGCACCTCCATTCGTATCAGGGGGGCAGGCCTTAGCTCGTGAGCGTAAGCCACACATCACTCCTGGATTTCCTGGAAATGCTCCTACGCTTGTGGTTTTGGTGGGTTGTGCGTGTGTACTGTGTCCCAATGGGACCTGAATGCGTCGAGGATGTCGTTAGTGTCTGTGAGTGTGTTGTTGTTTATTTGGAGTGTGATCGGTTTGCATGGTTCAGTGCCCAGCATCCTTTTTACGTGCCGCCAGAAGAAGGAAGGGTCCGTGCAACGGGTGTCGTCCGCAATGCGGACGACCTCAAGCCACTGCCGGTTCCTGTCTAGCTGCACACACTGAAGGATGCGGGCACGTAGTTGTTTAATGTTGTGTTGTTGTGGGCCTCTGGTGTAGTGGTTATTTCACTGTGTAATGAGTCTCTGTGTCTGTATTGAGAATGTGAAGTGTTTTATACAGGTGTAGTTTTTTTGTGGTGAGTGTAGATTTCGTGCGGTGTTGATGGTGTCTAGAAGTGAGCACCAGTGGTGGTCTATTAGTCCTGGATTGGTGTCCTCCAGATCGAGGTTATGTGGTATATTTGTGGATATGTGACTCCTGAATTCTACCCAGTTCGTGTTCTTGTAGTCGTATAGAGGTGATGTAGGGATGAGTATGGGAGATGTGGATATGAGAAGGCATATCAGTATTTGCATTCATATCTCTTCTCAGTGCACCTAAATAGCCTTGAATGGGCTGAAGCTGCCAGGCGTCGCCATGATGGGATTGCCATTTGGGGGAGGGAGAATGAGAAAGAGAGTGGAAGAGGGAGGGGTTAGAAGGAAAGGGGAAGAATGAGGGTGGAGAAGGAGGGGGGTAAAGAATGCACTGGCAATTCATAGTAGTTTACTTGTCCACTTAAAGAAAAGTAAAAATATTTAAAAAATTACGTTCTAAAAATATAGGGTTATATATATATATATATATATATATATATATATATATATATATATATATATATATATATTGTTAAGTGCCTTAACAAATGAAAGTAAATATAGTATAGTTAGATGAAATGGAAAGCCCGCCTCTCAGTTCCATACTTAGGAAAAGTTGGATAGAAACCTGCCCTTCTTATGTTAACATTGGTAGATCCAATTAAAAAACTTGTGAAAACTCCTCCCACGTAATTTAGGATTAGAAGACTTCCATTAAATTAGCCTATAGCTCCTCTTTAAATAGTATCCTAGTGGTTAACCCCTTTGGAGGTGATCCCCCACCTTTCATAATATAAAACCCTTGTAAACTTTAGGTCACTAGGCATTCTGAGCAAAATTTTACTTTAAATAAAGCTAAAGCAATACAGCTCCGTTTGCTCCGCAACTGCGTCGTACCGGGTTTCGAAACCAGGCACGCAAAACGTTGTCGCCACTCAAGGCAACACAAACATTACGTTGAATTGCTGTGATCACTTAGGATCACAAGTTCTCTTCTACGATCGAACCCCTCGCAAGAATCACCATTTACCGTCAGATTACACCGTTCACACAACTACAGGCAGTCCTTTTTCACCCAAAAGGATTCCGTTGCGCCGACTGCCTGATCACCTTGACTCGGTGCCATATCTCCCGTCGAAGGATCATTAGCGTCATAGACATAGTTCCAAGGCCAGAAGAAAGGCACACAAATTCAGTCAAGCCTGGCGACCTTGCCTTGGTAACGTGCTATGTGCTAGCTCAGACCACTTTGGAGAGCTATATCTCTGAAGCCATCGCGGGACATAGTGGCTTTCTACCAGAGCAAGGCACCAGTGCGGACTCAGAGACACCTTTGAAAGAATCTTCGAGGCCTGAAGATTAACGAAATCAAATTATCACGAAACAACAGTGATTGAATAAGTCGAGAAAACAACACAACTTGCAGGTACGACCTTTGTGCGTAGAAGGTATTAGGCTGTTAGTTTTATTTTGTGGTGGCACCTTAATATTTTATATTGACGAACGATTTTTCCTTTACTTTTCAATAATTAGTGAATTTATACGAGGTAATTTTGGGTTTGGTTTGTAATTAGGATCCAAACCTTATGGTTCAGCTACAATATTGAGACGGGAACTTTTGGTTTCATTTAAGCAGTTTTAGTGTAAATTATTCGATCACTGAGCTTTAAAGAATTTTTAACATTTACGATATATTTATCGAAATAATTGAGCTAAAAATACATTTTATATTTCCGTATCAATTTTAGTTAGAGTAGGCATTGTTTATTTCTTGTGAAAACGGACTAATATTGCCAGGCACTTAGTGGTTTTGATAAATAACTTTGAGCTTCCACTTTGGTTACTCTTAGTGATCATAGTAACAAGTGACGAAGGATCAAACCCCTACCAAATCCCACACACATTGAACATAACACATCTACTATCACTACCAAATCCAGTTTGTAAATTAAAAGGAACAGTAAATGGCGTATGGGTAGAACTTCACTTACACGCATGATTTAATAAGCTATAGGAATACTTCCGCCCGGAACCCACGTTAGTTCCAACTGGCCAAGACAAAATCACAGAGGTAAAATGGTTTGTACACGAATCAGAGGGAAATGCCCATCTGGCTGTTTAATAACAACCTATTGAATAACAACCTTTCAAAGAGGCCCTCTGCCATCATTACAAACAAATTAATCAAGAACAGCGCTTGACTGGGTTAGTTGCGGTATTCGCTCTGAAGTGGAATAAAGATAATAAAGAAGATATACACACTTTTACATACAGGGTACATAAAACAGTCGGGGAAGCCCTTAGAGGCGTAGAAACGTCATTAAACTTCTTGTGTAGTAATGTGAAGGAGCTATGGAATCTATTAGCTGCAACTGAAATTTACGCAAACATTTCCCTGCTGCACAAAAAAAATTCCAGCATGAAATTAAGTTAGATGAGGATGTTAACATTGCCTTAAGCAAAACGAGAGAGGATAAACCAAAGGCTTATGGCCGATGGACACAGGAAACAAACAGGCCTATCTACTTAGCTCCAAGTACTCGATATATACATGCGCAAGCTCATACATACCCTCAACAAACCCAAACCAGATACGAACCCGGGTATGCGGACGATAGAAATGATAAGTGGGTGGATAGCCTAATTACGAATGATAAGAATGCAAACACTCACAGAGTAGAGAGGTGTTTTAACTGTGATCGAGTTGGATACAGGATGATAGAATACAGAGAAAGCCCAAGGTGCTATAATTGTGAGGTCAAAGGACAATATGCTGCTGAATGTAAGAATCCCCCATACTGTGCTGTATGCCGTGAAGACGGGCGAGACCCCAAAACGTAAAGGTTACAGCAGAGCACCTGTAGCACTAAGGAATGCAATGATGTTTCCATCGAAACCACCAAACGGACCCGTACCGATCGAACAGGGAAGAGATTTGTAGGGTCAAGTACAAAGAATATTCATGTAGTTGAGTCCGAACAAGACGATATTCTCACTGCTTATGAATAAGAATTGGAGTATCATGAGCTTTATCCGGAACTTTTTGAGGGGGGAGGCCTTCCACCAGACAATTACAATTTACAATTTGGGTTAAAGTGGTGAAATTGTGTGGTAGGTATATAAAGGTGTGAATATGTTTCCTAGTTTGCCCTGGTGTTAGGGCATCACTAGCCTTCTTCTTATTTGTGTTTTAAAAATAAAATTCCTCCGTCAAAAAGTAGCTGACTGTCTTTGACAGCCAGTTTCCTCCGTTATAATATATATATATATATATTTATTTATGTATTAGGTTGTCGTTGTTCCTCCTTCGAAGCATTCAAGCCTTTCAAGGTTGCTTTAATGCTGAATGAATCTCAAGTTTTGAGTTTTCTGTGATCTATTTTATTTTGGGCACTTCGCCTCTTTTCATCATTTGATTTTAGTTGACATTATATTATTAACTTATGGGTATTGGGAATTGGGCACTTCGCCTCTTTTTATTCAGAAATTTTGATGATTTGGATGATTTGGATTGGGCTCTTCGCCTCTTTTATATTTAAATTTAGTTTTAATTTTTTTAATTTCTATTGTTTATATTAGGGGGGGGGGGAACTTTAATGTGGGCACTTCGCCTCTTTTTTCAATTGTTATTTACAATTGTTTAGTTAGTTGCGCTAATTGTCAATTTTTGAGTTTTACAATCAAAGTGCTTTAGAGAAGTGGACTATAACTACGTAAACATAGGTAGTACCACTTCTCTCGCGCAGGTTCTACTACTAGGGAACAGAGCAGTTCTACCTATAGCGCGTCTACGGTTTGCACGTATATTAATGTTTAGGTTCATGTTCGGGAGTATATCTTGGTCTATCTTGTCCCACGTCTTTCTCCCCAGCCTTTGGATCTCTGTATTGATCGGCTTTAGACCGATTCTTTGGTGAAGAATCGATTGCCGAGTACGGTCGATCCTTCACGTGCCAGTAATCAGCAGCGTGGCTTTATTCTGTACTCTCTGCATCATTCTGAGAGAGGTACAGCTTGCCATCTGCGTGATCACGGCCGGGTACACCAGGACTGAGCGTACCAAGGCCATGTATAGCTTCTTGATTTTAGGCACGCTGAGGCCTCGGAAACGGTAAAGTTTCCTCATCTCTCTTTTGGCTAGGGAGACTCTGGTATTTATGTGCATCTTGTATCCCGTTTTGAAGAGTTGTAAGCCCAGGACTTTACCCTCGTTGGAGTACGGATAGATATCTTTATTGACTACGATGTCGTCTACTTTCCGGTGGTTCATTGGAATGATCGTGAGCTTCTGGCGGTTGGTCTTGATTTTCCACTTTTCTCATATCTATTGATATTTTCGATTTCGACAGCTGTCGCCCTCGCCTGACTTCCAGAGTTCCTGAATGGACTCAGGACGATTTGGGTGATGTCGTCTGCGTATTGCAGATACATCGAATCGTACTTCACTGGTGCAGGCAGGTCGATCGTGTACACGAGGTACAGCAGAGGGCTGAGACAGCTGCCTTGTGGAACTCCCACCTCGAGTTCGAATTCTTGTCCTTTGCAGCCCTCGATTGCGATTCGGGCTCTCCTATCGGAGACATAGTTGCAAAGGATCCTTTCCAGGAGTGGGTTAAGCTAAAGGTTGAGGATCTTGTACTGCAATCCTTTCAGCCAAACCTTATCAAAGGCCTTCTTTACATCACCCAGCACCACGTCTACGAGTTTCTCCGAGCGAGTTTCTCCGCAAGGAGGGCGAGGGCTGTTTCCGTTCCTCGTCCCTTGCGGAACCCGTGCTGCTGAGGGTTGTGGGCTCCCAGCTCGGCTAGTTGTTCTTGAAGCCTGTCAGCTAGGAGTCTCTCGTAGACTTTTGCAACGAACTCCAGCAGGGCGATTGGCCTGTAATTTACCAGTTGATCAGGGGGTTTACCTCCCTTGGATATGAAGATCACCTTCGCAATCTTGAAACCTTCCGGGAAGTAGCCCGTGTTTAGGGAAGCGTTGTAGATGTTAACGATTCCCTGAATGATCTGCTGTGGGGCGTTAACCAAGTTATTTCTAGTGATACCCGTCCAGCCTGGTGCCTTTTGTCGAAAGGCTTTTACAGTGGCCATGAAGTCCTCTGATGTTATGGGACGTCCGTGGCCCACCATCTCCCTGCCTTCGTTGACTTGATGTAGTGGGTGCGTGCGATGCATTTCCTGAATAAGTTCTTCAATCAGTTCGCCTTCGAATTCCTGGTCGAACTCATCGTTTTCCTCAGGGGTAATCCTGAAAACGTTTTTCCAGAAGTTCCTGAACATGTCCTCGAGAACCACCGGGTTCTCTATGTAGTTTCCGTTCTCCTTAATCCGAGCCTTAGGTCTTGGTGTAAGTCCCTTTAAGTTTTTGACTTGTTGCCAGAACTTTGCCGGGCTGAGTTCGCTGTCGACTTTGGCCATCAAGTTGTTCCAAATTCCCTCCTGTTGGAGGTTGATGGCCTCTCTAAGCTCTGAGCTTAGGCGTCGAAGCAGCAAGCTCCTTTCCCGGTTGGGACCATCCCGTCTTACTTCTTCGTACACTTCCCTGTGAACGCGAGCGATATCTCATCTCTTCTGTCCATCTGGGCTGAGGAGGTGTTTTATACCCTGTTATGGGTATGCTCTCGCGGTCTGCATTTAGTATGGACGTTGTAATCCTTTCCAACTCCCTGTCAATCTTCTCTAATGACGCCGTGCTGAGGTCAGCTGGTGCATAGTCACTGAGTCGTTGCTTGTAACGATCCCAGTTGGCCAGGGTGTAGTTTTTCCGGACAGGGGCTGGGAGCTGGATTGGCGCGAGAGATACTGTTGTGAGAATCACTGTCTCACTATGGTAGTTGAAAGGGAAGCCTTCACTTGTTAAGATTATGTCAGGCTGGGTTGCTGATCTGGAAGTCATATAGGTCGAAAAATCCGGCCCTATCCTTTGAATGTTTTTCTTCTTATAATCAGTTCCAAGTTTCGGCCTCTATCGTTGGTGCTACCATAGCCCGCCACACGGCATCTGGCATTGAGGTCTTCCCCTAAGAGTGCCATTCTGCGGTGCCCGAACAGTGTGTAGAAGTTGCTTAACGGGAGATATTCTCGTCGAAGGGGGTTGATATGCTGCAGCTATCATGAGGTCTCCTACCAGGGTATGTACTTCAATTGCCACAAAGGACTCATCGAGTTCTGGTAGTTGTTTAAAGGAGATGTTCCTCTTGACAGCTATTGCAGCACCATCGAACCTTTCCTGGGAATGATTCTTCATGACTACTCTGTAACCCGGTATTTTAATACCACCAGCTGTTGTGTCGATACCGTGCTCTGTAATGAGAATGATGTCGGGGTCAAGCACTCGAAATATGTTACCATATGCCGTGGCCTTCTCCTCCCATCCATTCACGTTGAGTGTCAGAATCCTCATTCTGTTGCTTACTCTCTCCATCTTCTGTCACTTAGTGTTTCTGGGTGACGTTCTTCTTCCTCCCATTCTTCTTCTTCCTGAACTCAGCGTTAGAGATTTGCTCGCATGTGTTGTGATGTAGGATAACATTCTGTGCGAGCAGGGCCTCTTCCACTGTTCCAGGGTCTACCTCGGAGTCGTATTCCCATTTGTAGATCTTTGATTTTATACCTTGGAAGATACTTCTGGACTCCATTTCCTCCGGGAAGGGGAATTGATCGCAGGTGTATATTCTCAGGTTGATATAATTCGCCCGCAATCTCTTCGCTCTCTTCTTTTGTCCCATATTTTCCTGGGGTTTAGTTGATTCAGTGTCAGAGGAATCTGAAGATTCCGATGAACTGCTTGTTTCCGAGTTTACTTGTTTTGCCGAGTTTGATTTGATTTGGGTGAGAGCAGGAGTTTTCGCCTCGACTCCTTCATTATTTGCCTTTTTATTTGACTGTTTGCGAGCTTTAGCTTGCTCTGCTGACTGCTGTACCTTTGGAGTCATCTGCAAATGCAGTACATCCCCAGAAGGGGTGTAATCCGGGAACCACATTTGTTCCATCTTGTTTTTCGCCAGCATCTGGTTCAGTACAGTCGCGAATGTGCCCGTGCGAGCCAGATTCATGACGTGCGCATAAAGTATGCACGTCATAATTTTCGTGGATCCCTCGTTCTCAATTTTGAGGTACGTTTTTCTTGCGTCCACCTCTGAGATGGCTGCCTTTGCTGCCTGGGCGTAGGACGTGTTTGCCCTGCGCGTTTTTTCATTCTTTTTGGCGTCCTGCTTCTTCTTCATAATGTCCTTTTTTGCGGGGCATGACATGGCCATTGTTCGGTGACCCTGCCCGCAGCTCACGCATTTTTCTGTGGTGCTGACGCAATTGCGCCAATTGTGGCCCAGCTGGCTGCATTTGGAGCACGTTTCTTGCGGCTCCTTGCAGTCCTTGGTGGCGTGGGACTCCATCCTATAGCACTTGAAGCAGTACTGGGCCGGAGTGAACTCTCATTTTTCCACCTGCTCCCCGCTAATTTTGGCGTTAAACATTAGTAGTCCATGCTCTTTTGCCTTTTGTGCCATGGTAGTCTCCAAGAAGACCACCTTGAACACGTGAGTGTAGTCGCCACCGTCCCTCCTATTTTTAAATTTCATGATTTCGGCTACCTTTGCCCAGGCCTGCCGTAGCTCTATCTCCTCTTTGATTTCCTCCGCGGTATGCTGCCCAATCCATGTATCGATCCGGCGGCAAACCACGCTTCTGTGGGCCAGGATCTGGGGTGGCACTGCTGCCTGCAGCCCTATGGCTCGAAGGACTTCAATTGCCTTTTACTTAGATATATCTTCTATATCTTTCTCCTTTTCACATATCGCGATATAACCTGAGGATATGTCAAGGAGCCTTACCATGGCAATGACCAGTTTGCCGTACACGGCCTCGAATGTGGATTCTCTGCTGGGCTTGGGCTGCCCGTCAACAACCCGCAGAGGAAGCGGGGTCGTGTGGTCTTGGGCCATCTCTTCTTGAGAGTGGCCCTTCAGCACTGCTTTTTGATTATCGCAAATGCTCTCTTTGTGGGTTACTTATTGTTGCTCAATAAGATGCACCTATTCCTCGTGGTCTTCTGTTTAGGGTTATTTGGAGACTCCCTCTACCTCGTCGCTAAGCTACCGTGAACGTGAACTGCCAAATGGGGGGGATGAATGATGGCGGGTGGAGCCGGGCGAGGCCCCTCAGATAGGTGAATAGTGGTGGACTTGATGATGGGTGGTTATAGAATCAACTACCACCACCCGGGGTCTTGCCCCATCTGGGGTTTGGATATCGATGCTGTTTCCAACTTACACAGGGACGGTTGTGTGTCCCCCTGTGGTCTTGGCCAGAAGCTACCCTTAGAGACTAGAGCGAACTCTTTCCTAAAGCTTTCAGCATCGCCTCGTAACCGGGCGGTCTCTTCCGTAGAGTTCCACAGTGGGCTAATCCTCAAACCTGCTTTCCTTTACGTCCCCAATTATGTCTATCAAAGTGGACCGACATAGTTGAAGTGAGACTAGATGAGTGGCAGATCAGTTCATTTCAGCTTCGCGACTCCGTAGAGGGAGGAGGGGGGGGGGGGTAGCACGACATTAATTCGTCTTGGTTCCGATGAAAAATTCTGTAGCGAATTGTCCCCGTAGGGTTGATGAGGCAAAACTTGGCGTTTTGAACCTCACCTCCTTCAACCTTTTCCTCCTTTATCAAAATTAAGATCTCTTCAGCGTCGATTTTTGGAATGAAATTCTGCTACCTTCTTCCACCAGACGAAGCACCTCCTCAGTATTAAATAAGGGCGATTAAGGCAATTGCCAGCTACCGCTATTTTAGATACCGGAGCGGCAAGTTCCTCAGTAAAACAAGCTATTGTGAATAAATTGCAAACGTGGTACTCAGGTAGGTATCATATCACCAAATATCGTGTTAGATTGACTGCCTCGCAAGGAAGCAAAATCCCTACTTTTGGTGAACTCTAATTATATTTGTGTGAATGATAATGCGTACCCAATCCTAGTTCAAATTTGAGATAATAGGGCTACCTTTTCAACTTTCTTTTTATTTCGGATGGACTTTTTGAACCAAAATACTTGGGAAATGTACCCAGCCGGTAAGCGAGTTTGAGATAGAAGAAATCCACATGTGTTGACCGGCGTTAATGGTCAAGCACAATGTTTACGCGAGTCAAGTGCATAGAACCGCGAGGAAGAGGATGCACCCATAGAGCTATTTGCGGGCGCAGAGTCACCCGAGTTAAGTGACTCTTGCCGGATAAAGAGGTCCCTCAAATGTCTAAGGATGAAACTAGCAGTCATGTGCGATGAGTAAACGAGATGAATGTGTTAAATGATGGGCTACGGGAGCCATCACCTTGTTCTATAAACGATGGGGTACGAGAGCCATCGCATTGTTTTATTAACGATGGGTTACGAGAGCCATCGACGAGTCGTGTTGAATCTATAGGACAAATTGGAGTCCATGAGTTGAATCACAGAGGAAATAAAGTGTCACATTACTCAGATGTATGGTTGAATCAAGGAAGTCGTTTGGTGACCCCTGTTATTACAAGTATAGAAAATTATGGTCATGTTACGAACCGTGACAAAGTAGATTCTGTATTTATAAATAATTTAGCTTGTAGATTAGTGCGAGTACCAATAGAGCTCACAGTGGAAACTAAAAACCGAGTAGAATTGTGTGTTTCAGAAAATGTAGAAATACAGCCCCAAGAAAGAGTTTGTTTTAGTGTGAAAATCAACGGAGCAAATGGAAGAGATACTGAACCTGATCTTGCAAAATTGGAAAATTTTAAATCTTCTCCGATCAATAGTAGAAATCTTACCCTATTTAGATGAATGTCTAGCCCTACCCAGACTGCCATCAACGGCGCGTATCATGTAGCAATTTGAGATACACCCCACTTTGCATTATTTCACTATGACAAACCCTTCCCCTACGATATAATTGACTCGGAGGTCACTTTGAGCCCTGACTACGGTGCACGATCCTACAACAAAGACATCGCAAATGAATTAATAGAACGTTCTTTTAAATTTCTTTATCTTGTTCGAAAGGAACTAAACCAACAGAATACCCAAATGGATCAGCGACAACACCAAAGGACTTCACCTCCACGTGCCATTTTTGTCGGGATGCAATGCTATATTAAAAGCATTGTACCCCCAAACATTAATACGAACTATACCAAAAATGGGATGGACCCGATAGAATAATGGAAACTTCGGCAGAAACAGGTTCGAAATCCTCGAACTTAGAGATCTAAAACGCACAAAACTAGTGCATGGAGATCATCTAAAAATAGCCCCAGAAGCGACCATTCCCCAAAGGGGATGCCCCAATGCTCTATCTGGATATTCCCGACAAGATTCACCTCTAGTAAAAATGCCCACGAGGGAAGTCGTCCCATCAGAAGCAAGCCTAACTGTTGACCCAACCGACACGTCCTCCGTAAGGGGCGCGGTGATTTGCCATCCTGGACGCCTTGCTGACGGGATCCAGCGCTCCGTCCGGCCCCAGCTTAGCCTCTCTTCCTTCCTTCAGATAGCCTGTATTTCTTCCCTACCTCGTCGCTTTTCATACAACCTCTCCCACAACTTTCTCTGGTCAGTCTCTAATTTCACAAGGTAGATGCTGACCTTCTTCTTAAGCCAACCGTCCCGGATTGGGGCTGAGGGGGAAGGGGACAACGTTCCCCAACCCCTGAGCTCTGGTTCGGGATGGATTTTTTTTAACAACCTGCTTCATCCCCACCCATACCTTCCTCACATCCCCTTTTCCTCTCCTCTTCACAATCTATCTTTTTACGCCGTGCTCAAGGTGGAGACGACATGCTGATGGACTGCCAGGCCACCAGGCGGGAGGGGTGGTCCGAAATGGCGGCGCCTGGCTCTGCCAGGCCTGTAAGCACCTCTTGTAGTGCGGGCAACTGTGAGAGGTGATGAGCTATTGAGTTCCGCAGAAAATTTAGGGTCACCATGCCGAATGATACACAACCTAAAAAAAAACCCTCAACTTCCCCTTGCTCATCAACGGAGCTTATGGTCTTTGAGGAAACCCAGCCTCAGACGGTAAGGCCTTCCATGGGTGGAAATCTGGGCTCGGCGCTAAACACCGAACCCGAATCCGACCCTATGCAAGGTCCTCCTCAAACGGCTATGGTTTCTGAGGCAGTACAAGGAGGGGAGGGATCTCCTCCGGACGGTGCCCCTGCGGCCACTAAGACCTTCTCCATTTCGGAGAAGGACCTGGCTGAGGCCGGTCCATCTGGCCTAGGGGCTTCTGCCAGCGGAGGTGAGAAGCGGGCTCATTCCCAGCCCTCCTCTCCTAAAAAGAAGAAAAAGACTAAAAAGACTCGAGGCTCCTCTCTATCCGCGGGGGTTACGGGGACGGATGGGTCTGCCTCCACTTTGGCAAGCGACCAAGCCAAGATCGGCAAATCCGGCCCCTCTGCCCCCCCGGGTGCGGAGCCCCTGACGAAAAGTGCACAGGGCGGAGCCTCGATGACATCGGGGCCCCTAATTCAGAGGTTACCTGGCGTTTTCGACCCGCTGCCTTCAAACGCTTCCTCGTTATTCGCTCCACTGATGGCAGCATGTTATCCAAGGGGAACATGATCCATCAGAGGAGAGGATTAGCTAGTGCAATTAGGAGAGAGCCGAAGGTGACCCGTTTCTCGGACGGGAACCTTCTGGCAAATGCGGTGAATTCCGCCGAGGTGGCCAAGATAAGTGCTCTTCGGATACTTCATGGCACCCCGGTGAGTGTGACGCCGCACTCTACCATAAACTTTGTGAAAGGAGTAGTTTATGCAAGGGAACTCGTTGACTACTCCATTGAGGACATCACCCTAGAGCTGGCCGACCATGGGGCGGTCAAGGTCGAACGTGTGATGAGAAAACAGGGAGGGGCCTCGAGACCCACCCCTACACTCTTCGTTACGTTCGACTGTGACAAGCTTCCTGAGTCGGTGCGTGCCAGTTGGTAACGCTACCGTGTGAAGGCATTCGTGACACTGCCGTGGTGGTTTTATTACTGTCACCGCTTCGGCTATACAAATCATTCTTGTAGACGTACAAAGTCGGGGTCACCCGAAGTCTGTGTAAATTGCTCCAAGGCCGCACACGATAAGTCCAAATCGTGTGTGGCCAAGTGTGTCAATTGTGGAGAGCCACACCCCGCTTATTCGAAGCAATGTGGTGCTTATCTCCTTGATGAAGAAATCCTGGCCATTCATGCCCAGGATCGACTCTCATTCCGCGAGGCTAAGGACTTGGTCCTGGCGCGCCAGGCTCTGCCTGGGACGTCATATACCTCAATAGTTAGAAAGGCACCCTCTGCTCCTGGCCCATCCAGACCAACAAGCACGGTTGTTTCCGCGCCCATTCGGAGATCTTCTGCGGGCTCAACTCAACCCGGGTGCCCCCATGGTAAAGCTGGCGGCAAAAAGGGTTCATACCCAGCCCCGGCTAAAACCAGGGCGTACCCCTCTTAATCCAGCGTGACCGTTTCCCGTAAGGCGAAACGGCCACGCGCCTCCACTGAGTCGTTAGACTCACAGGAGGCAAAACCCCTGAAGTTGGTAGCTAGGCCATCTTCCGGGGTTCCTAAAGCTGTCCCCCGAAAGGAGGACAGCAACAAAGGAGCTTTGGTTCCTTCGCCCACGCATAGAGGTGGAGCAAGTGGCTCAAAGACGGTGGTTCCTCGAAAAGAGGTCCCCCCGCCGCCGAAGCCGCAACGCCCGCCTAAGATTTCGAGGCGGAGGGAGGAAAAGACTCGCATGGCAAGCCCAACCTCCCCCAATAAGTCCTCGAAGGCGACATCGCCTTCAACGCTTTGTCCGGCCAACAGCGCCCGGGCTTCTGCCCCCGGGAAGCGTACGGAGATTCCCGTGAGGGTCTTCTGTTTGTTGGGAAGCCCCCGCGTCTCCTCCGAGCTAGGCCTGGAGGGCATATTCCTTCAATGGAATTGCCGTGGACTCCGGGCCAACTGGGAGGAGCTGCGGAGGCTCGTCTCGTCCCGTTCCCCGTTAGCTATCTTTTTGCAGGAGACCATGCTAGGCGCTTTCCCCTTGCCCTCCCTCCAGGGGTATAAGGGTAATGCAACCCCACCACCACGGAATGGCCGGGCTGGGGGATGCGCGGTTTACACCCGGCATGATGTCTCCGTTATTCCTTTCTCTTTAGATACCTCCTTTAAGGCAGTGTCTGTGCAGCTGCACCTGGATAGGAGGTATACTATCATTTCTGCGTACATTTCACCGTCAGCTGACTTCGACGCGGGGGACTTCCGCCGCGTCGTGGCACGGTTGCCGAGGCCCTTTCTGTTTCTTGGAGATCTGAACGGCAGGCATCTTCTCTGGGGAGATTACTCAATAAATCCCAGGGGACAGGTCCTTGCCGATCTGATCGAAGAGCTTGAGATAGGTGTCCTAAACGTGGATGAGTTTACGCATCACTGTCCGAGAACCGCTTCATTTTCTTGCCTTGATCTATCTTTGTGCTCTTCGGATGCACAGCCTTATTTTGATTGGGGGGTGGTCGATGACCTCCATGGTAGTGATCACTTTCCCATTCAAATATTATTTTCAGGGCAACTGCCTCCTGAGAGCCTACCTCGGTGGTGCTTGGCGCGGGCGCGGTGGCCTGCATTTCAGGAAATGACGGAATTCTCTATCTCAGTCGAGAAGTTTAGGTCGGTAGATGAGGCCGTCGAGTTATTCTCCGGCAACCTCATCGCCGTGGGCCTGACTACTATTCCTAGGACGTCTGGCCGTTTTGCACGCCGACAACTCCCATGGTGGTCAGCCGAGTGTGAGACGGCCCTCAAACAGAAGCAAACGGCCCTCAAACGGGCTAGGGCTAGGTTCCGCTATATTTTGAAGCACGCCCGCCGCTCTTCTTGGCGGACATACGTGTCTTCACTTAACGCAGAGACCCTTTAGCTGAGGTGTGGAAGTGAGTCAAAAGAATTCGGGGCAAGTTCTCTCAGGACCCCTCTCCCGTTCTCCAGGAGAATGGGACCGCAATCTCGGACCCCGCATCCGTGGCGGAATCCTTAGTCACCGCTTTTTCCACATTCTCTAGCCGGGATGCTGCTCCGCCAGCATTTAATGCACGTCGTCATGTCGCGGAAGGCCGCCTGCTGGACTTTACCTCCAGGGGCGGAGAACCCTTCAACGACAGGTTTACTGTGAGTGAGTTGCGCTCCGCTCTTGCTTCGTGCGCGGAAACCGCCCATGGTCCGTACGCCATGTTTCGACACCTGGGTGAGCGAGGCATGGCCTTTCTGTTAGATTTGTTCAACAAGATCTGGGTGGAGGGTCTCCTCCCAGATTCCTGGCGAATCGCTACTGTGTTCGCCTTTCGCAAACCGGGCAGGGATCACTCTACTCCGGCCGGTTTCCGCCCAATCTTTCTAACCTCTTGCGTGTGCAAGTTGATGAAGAAATTGGTAAATGTTATATTAGGCTTTTTTCTAGACAGCGGAAGCCATCTGTCTTTTGCACATTGCGGCTTCTAAAAGTTACATTCCACGTTGGATGCTCTGCTCATACTGAAAAATGCCGGCTGCGAGGCCTTACTTCGTAGACTGCACTACCCCACGGTGTTTTTCGATCTAAAGAAGGCCTATGATACCGCATGGCGATACGGTATCATGGAGATTCTCCACACGATAGGATTGAGGTGACGCCTCCCTGTCTTTATATCTGAATTTTTGCGAGATCGTCGATTCCACGTACGGGTGGGGAAAGCTCTCTCCGGCCCAAAGGAACAGAAAGAGGGTGTCCCGCAGGGAAGTGTCCTCAGTGTCACACTCTTTGCCCTGAGCATTAACGGCATCACCTCGGTGCTGCCAAAAGACGTTCTCGCTACGCTCTACGTGGACGACCTTTCGATCTCTTTTGGCGCGGCCCAGATGCCAACTCTGGAGCATCGACTCCAACAGGCATTGAACCGCACACAGGTTTCGGTTTTCTTTAGCCAAGACTAAGGTGGTGCACTTAAGCCGCCATCCACGGCTCCACCCCGACCCAGATTAGTTTCTTAATGGGGTGCGCCTGGATCTGGTTGAGTCGCACCGTTTTCTTGGTCTTGTATTCGACCGACGCCTCACCTGGAAAGCTCATACTCGCAGCCTTAGGGTCTCTTGTACCCGCGCCATGGATATTCTCCGTTCCGTGACGTTCAGCGCTTGCGGCGCTGATAGGGCTACTGCCCTACTTTTTTATCGATCCTTTGTTCGTTCGAAGCTCGACTACGGATGCGAGTTTTATTCATCCGCAGGCGAGCGTTTCTTGCGGGAGGTGGATTCGATCCACCACACCGGCCTCCACCTTGCGACCGGTGCCTTCCGCACTTTCCCCATTGAGAGCCTGTTGGTCGATGCTGGGGAGATACCACTCGCTCTGCGCCGCGTGCAGTGCATCACTCGCCTGAACGCGCGAGCACGGCGCCTTTCTCTGTCGCCAACAGCTTTCACTGCATCCGCAGCTAATCTCGACGGTGCCTTTGCCGGTGAGAGACGCCAGTCATGCCCTAAGCCCTTTTGGTTTAGGACCAGAAAACACCTTCGAGAGCTAGATATAGCTCTCGGGCCGGTGTCGCTCCTGGTTCTGCCCAGGAAGCCACCCCGGAGGGTACCATGTTTGGCTATTTGTCGCCACGCCTCTGCTTCCAAAGCTTGTACGGCGCCGGGAGTATTGCGTTCGACCTTTTTGGAGCACACCTCGTGTCACGCTGGAACCGTGCCAGTGTATACGGATTGCTCCAAGTCCCAAGAGGAGGTCGGTTTCCACGCCGTATCCCCTCTGTTTGAAATCATCGGAGCTCTACCAGGTGCTGCGTCTGTCTTCACGGCTGATTAGGTAGCAATACACCACTCGGTATGGGAGATTACCCGACGTGCCCGGTTCGGAGACCAGACTGTGATCTATAGCGACTCACAAAGCGCCCTGAGTGCTCTCGGGGTATTGGAATATCCGCATCCTCTGGTTCGTGATATCAGTGAAGCCATGGTTTTGGCGAGCCGGGCAGATGTCGAGATCATCTTTTCTGGGTTCCTGGACATGTAGGAATTGCGGGGAATGAGCGCGCCGACCAGGGCGCCAAAGAGTCCGCGAGGACTTGCGATCGAACCAGCGTTTCGCTTTCCTCACACCGACTACATGGCAGGAATACGGGCAGCTCTTCGGACTGCTTGGCAAAGAAGATGAGAGACGCTCGAAGGGAACTTAAAGTTGCGTGCCATTGCGCCGCGACTGTTCCCATGGACCTATCCCTCAATGCCACGGCGGCTTCAGGTTGCTTTCTATCGTCTCCGAATCGGACACACTCATGTGACGCATCGCTATTTGATGGAGCGCTCGCCTGCGCCCTATTGCGACGACTGCGTCATCCCCCAGACTGTTTGGCACATTCTTTTCAAATGTCCCAGTCTGGGTGATCTTCGCGCACGATACCTGTCCCGGTACCGGGATGGGCGGAGTCGCTAACACCTGTCCCTTTTACTCGGGACGGATTCGTGCACATTGACTTGTGGACTTGTTGACTTTTGGGGGGAGTCCAGGCTTCTCCCCTTTATTTAAGGTTCTTTTTCGTTTGTTATTTTTTTGTTTGTACGTTGCAGTCTCCTGCACCGGGGTGAGGGGGACCTCCCCCCGCTGCCGGAGATTGCTTTCTGATTGTTAATTTTTTCCAATTTATATCATTGTTATGCTTTCATATTTTCATTTTAAAGTAGCCTAGTTCTAGGCTGTCGTGTTTTTTTAGTGACCTTTGCCCAAGTGGGCAGGTGCCAGATGGGCTCTATAAGATTTTAAAACAAAAATAAAAACAAAAACAACCGACAGGTCAAAATCTTAGCACCTCAAATCACTTGAAAATGAAAAACTCCCAGTCTTGCTAATCACTCCGGAATTAGTGAGACCCCCTTTAACTTTACATTTTGTTCAATTAATTTATACAAAAACTGGTACGTGGAGTTTGTCATTCACTAGCTGCTTATAACATATTTTGTAAATGATATAATATAGAAATTTCTATTATTAAATCAATAATATGAAAGTGCGACGCGGAGTAAAGAACCCGAGTTTCCACACTTTTTTGAAAAGTAGTGTTAAGTGCTTTAACAAAGGAAAGTTACTATAGTATAGTTAGATGAAATGGAAAGACCGCCTCTCATTTCCATACTTACGAAATAAAGACATTTGCATACAATTCGATAGACAGACAGATCAATAATAGTTCTCCTCAAATTAAGGAGAACTCCGTGTTAAAATTCACTTATGAATTGAGCACGGGCAATAAACTCCGTTTTCTGGACGTTGAGGTACCAAATATCAATTATAACTATATCACAAAAGTATATAGAAAAAGTACAGACATCGAAGATGCCTCAACGCGGATAGTGAATGCCCTGAAAGGTACAAAATAAGTGTAATCGGCTTATACATCCGCCGAGCATACAAATGCTGTTCTACGTGTGAACTTTTACATCAAGAGATCTCACGCGTAAAACAAAAACTCGTGAACAACTGTTTTCGAAAGCATGATTGAAAAACAACTCCAATCATTTTTAAATGTGCAATTCAAAGATACGGATAAAACAAAAAGTAATCAGAAAGCAGTAAACAACATCAAGCTGTATTACAGAAATCAGACGTCCACGGCCTATAAAATAGACGAAAAAAAAACATCAAGGAGATTGTTAAGTAGGTTAAGAATCAAATGGATAAAATTCAACTTAATATATACTATAAAACGACAAAAACCAACAACCTCCTTATGAAAAACAACAGCAGCCAAAACTCCTGGAATTTAAACTCAAACAACATAGTTTACGAGTTTATCTCCCCCAATGAAGACTGCAAGCTTTATAATACCTTAAAATATATTGGCATGCCAACCACCACCCTTTCGAGGCATTTAACCATGCATCTGCAAAGCGGAGGGCCTAAAAATACATATGGAGAGCGCGCACAACATCAACCTAACTAGAGATATTTTAGTTAAAAACACCACAATTAAAAGAAAAGAGGGAAATATAGAGAGGCTCAACATCTCAGAAGTCATTTTAATAGACGAAGAAAAGCCGGCCCTCAACAGTCAGGCCACGAGCTGGAATCGAACATTAAAGTTGTTCTAAAAATTCCACTCACCGGATGGGCTTGTTTCCTTTGACGTTACGCATAAACGAGGCTTTTTAAATATCCCCTAAAAACCGTTTTCTTTTCGACTGCTTTGCTTGCCTGAGCCAGTCAAGTTCTTCTTTACGTAAGTTCGTATAGATACAGCAAAACCTTTTTGTTTGTTTTCGCACGAGAATTGTGCAAAGTGATTCGCGCGTTAAAGTGATTCCTCGCTTACGAGTTCTTTCGCAGCATAAGTGGAAAGTAGCATTACGCATTCGTGCAGTAAAAAGTGAAATTTCACTCGCTTCGTGCGCCGGTAGCGAGGGTGAACTCGCTTCCATCCTTCCCCTCCGTTTTCCTCATCGGACTCCCTTTGAGGTGGACCAAGGACGTGCAGGCTCTCGAAAAGCGCGTGCACGTAAGGTAAAGTGCCATTTTTGCTTGGGTTATAATTATTTTTCTGTTCTGTTTTCACTGGTGAAAACTCGGTGTAGTGCTAGTTAGGTTACTAGACTACACTAACTCCTACATTGCGATTTGCCAAAATGATAGAGATGTGGACAAAATTCTTTCAGAAAAAGCCACAGAAAAACTAATAAAGATTGGTTTGGAGGCAAAAGTACCCCCTTTCCCAATAGAGGCCCAAAAAACCGTACACTGCCTTCAAATTGACCCCTGGATAGGAGACCATAACGCAGACGAGATTAAGGAGGAGATAGAGAGAGCACAATCATGGGCAAAGGTAAAACAAATAATTAAATTCAGCAAACATGAAAACAATACAGAATACTCCCACGTTTTCAAAGTAATATTCCGTGAAACAAATATGGCTGTGAAAGCGAGGGAATCGGGTATTCTCGCATTTAATTTAAAAATCACACCTGAAAAAATCATAACAGACGAATTCATCAATATACTAACTTGCTTTAACTGCTACGCGCTCTAGAAACACAATACATACAAGGGACTGCCCGGTAAGAGACATAAAATGGTGCTCTGAGTGCAGTGAGAAAAATCATGCGTGGCAGGAATGCAGTTCACAGCCGAAAAAATGTTTAAACTGTAATAGAAACCATCGTGCCCTAGCAATGGCATGCCCGATGAAGAGAGAGCATATCCAGAATAGGAAAAGAGAGAGGGATAGAGCAGAAGAAGAAAGGCAGAACCTTATATTCGCTAAAGTAGCTAAAGCCACAGCCGAAAAGATCCAGCCAGTTAAAAATGTCATTGAAGTCAAGCAAGGAAAGTCCCGAATATATTAGCTTGCATTCTACACGCACATGTGTTGAACGTAGCAAACCGGGGCTGTTATTCAAGGGAATTAAATATAATGCTGAAAAACAACGGTTTAGACGAGATGCGGTTGCCCCAAACCCACCCTCGGCGGACATATTAAGCATTCAATACAAGCCAACCAAAATAGACCAAACCCAAGCACAGCAAAAGGGCCCTAGCCAAGAAAAAACCACGGAGACCAACAGGGCAACGAATAGAGACCCGAGGCTAAGGAAGACTACACAAAAAGAACAAGACGAAGAGATGGAGATAGAAGTCGTCACAGGCAACAACAATAATAAGGAAGTAAAAACAGCAAACCAGACCCAAGAAGGACCGAGCCCAGTTCCCTCCCCAAAGCCTGCGAAAGAAAGGGATGAAGATCATCGAGACTTCAACCTAAAGATCTACGCCTCTGAGGAAAAGCCCTTCTCCGATAACAATGAAGACCCGGCGCAAGGTAATCAAAAAGGGAATATATAAATACGATTACGAAGGCCCATATTCAGAACGTGAGGTATTCGCAATGTCAACAGCAGGCAGCCTAGAAATCCCTCAGGAACTACGCTGTACGCTGAAGAAGGAGGAATTCAAGAAAAAAAGAAGTGGAAGGACAAAATCGCCCATCGAACGTGAAGCGTATAGAGCAGAGAGAAGAGGAAGTCGGGAAGAAAGAAAACACAAATAATGGCCCAGGCAAAAAAAATTAAAATAATAAGCCACAACGTATCTGGATGGAATGAGAAGAGATTCTCTGTAAGCAACGCATATTTAAAAGAAGACCCGGATATAATTCTGCTAAATGAGATCAACATCGACCCAGAAAGAAATAAAATCAGTATGTTCAATTATGCTGTAATTACGAAAAAACACAAATGACATCAATTACGACGGCGTCGCTATGGCAATCCGGAATATATAAGCTTCAAAAAACTTAAAGACCTTGACGAAGCATATCTAGCAATTAGCGTTAAAACAACAACAGGCAATCTAATAGTTGCAACGGGCTTCCAACCCCCAAGGAGAGACTTCTTGCCCCTCCACAACTTTACAGAAATATTTGGCCACAGAGACCAAACAGTCTTCATGGGCGACTTAAATGCCCGGAATAGAGCCTCCGGCTACACTCAGAACTACAACAAAGCCGGAATAAACCTCTACCAATTATTGGAAAGAGGCATAGTGGAGTGTCTAGGACCAAAATTTCCAACTTATCTGGGCCAAAAGAGTGCTACAAAACCAGATATAGGTTTGGCAACCCCTAACCTTTAGTTCAATTACGTCATAAAGAAAGGCCCTCCATCAACTAGCTAGCGAAATGGTGGTCATGACTTTATCTATGGATCCCATTCAAGTCAAGTGCCAACCAAGGCAATCATATAGACAGGCCGATTGGACCAGCTACGAAGAAGAGCTCGCCAATTTCGGTCAGAGAGACCTAACTGAGGCTTCACTAGAAGAAATAGACCAAGAGATTGACGACATCATGGAGGCGCTTGTCAGGGCAGATAAAAAAAACATGTTGCCACTACAACGTATAGAACTTTACCGCATCCAATCAGGTCAGCCCAAATAGAAAATCTCGAAAAGGAATATAAAGACACGAGAAATTCAATCAAACAAAATGGCCTTCAGAGAGGCGACCGTGCAAAGCTGCGGCACGTGAAATACCATATGATAGAGGAAATAAAAATAGAAAGAAACAAAAGGTGGGACCTTTTTGTGGAAGCCATAGACGATGAATTAAATCCTACCAAAATATGGCAGAAAATTAACATCGCCAGGGCAAAGAGAAGGCCGAGGCTAAAATTCAAACTCCAAAACGAGGATGGAATGGAAGAGGAGCCCCAAGAAATTGAAGAGGCGTTCCACGAAGCAAGAGTGGTAGAGGAATTGGAACAAAATCGCCAAGGAATAGGCCCCAACATAGCTGCTTCACCAACACTACTAGTATAGCAAGGGATCGAGCCGATAACCCTACAAGAAATTCAAAAAACGCTCAACGCTACTAAACAGAAGGCACCTGGAGCATCGGGGATAACAAAAAAAAAACTAATACGCGCACCAGTCACCTTTTTGTCACGGATAGCAGCAGTATACAACGCCTCTCTAAGCGCAGGATACTTCCCAGATGCACTAAAAAGGGGGAAGATTATCTTCCTACCGAAACCCGGTAAGCCACCAAATAACCCAGGAAACCTCAGGCCAATCACACTACTAGATACAGTAACAAAATTAATGGAGAGAGCTATAAACGATAGACTCATCAAGCACTTGAAAGAGAAAACACTGATTCCAAACCATCAGCACGGATTCAGAAAGAACAGAAATACTGAGACTGCCCTAGCCATTCTGTTCGAAACACTTGCAAAAGCCAAATACGACAGAATCTTCACAGACATCGTACTCAGAGACGTCCAAAAGGCGTTTGATAAAGTTTGGAGAATTGGCCTAAAATATAAAATCAAGAGACTAGGGATACCCTCCGCCCTAACCAAATGCCTCTACGCCAATATAACAAAGAGGTCGGCGTTCATCTCAGTAGCAGACTTCGATGGCCCGGACTTCGAAGTACTACAAAGTGTCCCCCAAAGGGGCTGTATAGGCCTAACACTTTACAGCATATATACGATGGATCTACCAAGGCCGGTCCACGATACAACAACTTACATCCAATTCGCCGACGACATCACGATAGTGGCGAACAGCACACATAGACATCCCCCAACCATGGCCAGAAGCACAGCGGCCGAAATTGCCAATATTAATGAGTTTGAACATAAATGGAAAATTTGCACCAATCCAGAGAAGTTCTCAATTATTCCAGTGGGGAGTCGCCTGACCTCAAGAGTAGAGGTTGAAGAGAAGAGATACCACTATATAAAAGAAGGAAATGTACTCGGGCTAAAGATCACCCGAACTGGCCATTGTAAACACATTGCGAGTAGAATCAACCAGGCAAAAACACATCTAGTAAAACTGTTCCAACTCAGAAACCTAAAGAGAAAAAACCTAAAGAAAATATACGCCATCTTCAAAGCCACATTGCTCTATCCAGCCATCCCAATGAACCGTCTCTCGAAAACAAGCGCGATGAAGCTTCAAAAAGTGCAAAATTCAGCGGTATACATAATCACCAACACAAGAAGGAGAGAGTGCAAAAGAATAAGAGATCTTCATAACGAGATAGAACACCCAACTACGAACGTGTCCTTACACAGAAGAGCAGTTAAGGTGTGGGACAAACTGGATCGTATAATTAACGACGACGAGAAAAGAGCGATCAATATTCCACATAACCACAGAGTAAACAACCGCGGCAACTTTAGAAGCGGTAGACCCGATTCGAGGGAGGAACCGCCCCCAAGTCAGACTCTGATTCTCTGATTAAGTTAAAGTGGGTGCATGTAAGGGAGGACGATAGGGTGTGTGGGTAGATAGAGAAAATAGACAAGCGGAGAAAAGAGAAAGAAGTGTGGTAGGGTGCAAAGAGATGCCTAGAGCCTGGTGATCAGACCTATCACTTTTATTATTTTTTTGGTAGCGTGTATTCTTTGTTGTTTCTGTAGATTTTTAATAATTATAAATAATTATTTATGGCGTTCAAGCCATTTGTCTTAATAATTTTTAGTTTAATTTTGTGTGTGTTATGCATTGCTTATTTGTTTGTGTTTTTTATTACATTTTAGGTGCGTGCTTATTGTTGTTGGTATCATTTATATTCGTGTGTGTTTTAGTTTTTTTTTGTTTCTTCATCTTTAGTAGGGTTCTTGTCGTAATCGGGGTTTTTTCACAATCTTGGTTTAAAGTTGTCTTCATCGGTGGTTTGTTGTCGTAATTTTGAGTTTCTTGTCTTGTTCGGTTTTCTTCTTCTTAGGGGAAAGGTTTTACATCTCATTATGCATAGAACGGCACTTCGTCCCCGCCAGCCACTCGGTTGGCGGAGCTGGAAAATCTGGCGCGACAGTCTGCTCTTCTGTTCTGGTTAATCATCTGAGTGATATCTTCACTCAGTTCCCGATTAACCAGATCCTGCATTTTCCGGGTCCGTTCTTCTATTACTTTGTTGATGGGAATTATCCCCGTCTCTCTGTGAAAATCTTGCCGTCTTCTTTCTTGCCTGCGTGTACCCGTGATTAGGTACATGCATTTATTTTGCACTACTTGAAGTCGCCTCTTTTGTGTTTTTGAGACACATGAGAGGGTGGAGGCGGGGTAAAGCAACGTAGATCTTACAAGGGCATTGTAGATCTTTTTCTTGTTGCTTTCACGTAGATTTCTAAATGTATATAGAGTTCTGACAGCAGCCGAGGCTCGAGATATTCTTTCTTCGACGTGCTTCTTGTACCCGGTAGAGGTGATTTTCATACTGAGTACATTGCATTCGTTTGTGTAGGGATATCGCGTATCCCTCACACGCACGTCTACTCTTAGGGTGCATCCAATGGGGACCACCTTGAACTTCTCTTGGTTTGTTCTTATCTTCCACTGAGCCTCGTAGTTGTTTAGGTTCGCGATTTCCATCGCTGTCATGCGAGCTTGCCACGGCGCATTCCTCCATGGAGATACGATTATTTGGCTGAAATCATCGGCGTACTGAATATTGAGGGAAGAGGGGTACACATGGGCTGGGATATCCGCTGTATATATCGAGTAAAGGGTGGGGGAGAGACACCCCCCCTGCGGGAGGCCCGCAGTGAGAGGAAACTTTGGTCCGTCCGTGCACCCTAGACTGACATACGCCGCTCTCTCCATGACGTAGTCACAGAGAGTTCTTTCTAAGTTTTCACTTAGACCCAGCCGTAAGATCTTATACTGCATGCCCCGCTGCCACACCTTATCAAACGCCTTTGATACATCCTGACAAATGATATCCACATAACTCCTGTCCCGTTTGGCTTGGGAGAGCTTTTCCGTTATGAAGATTGATTGCCATTTCCGTACTTCGCTTCTTTCTAAACCCGAATTCGCATGCGTTGTAAAGGGAGTTTTCTTCCAGGTGAAACACCAGTCTCCCGTTGAGGATCTTCTCAAAGAGTTTCCCGCCAAATTCCAGGAGTGAAATTGGGGGGTAGCTCTCTCTCAACCTTTAATCCTTACCATGCTTGGGCAAAAAGATCATCTTTGCCGTCTTATAAACATCTGGAAATTACCCTGTATTCAGACATGCGTTAAAAATACGTCTCATTCCTTCGATGATGTTAGCTGGTGCCTCTTCGAAGTTTACCTTCGTAAGCCCCGATTGGCCTGGGGCTTTTTGTCAGAATGAGCGGAGTGCGCCAAGGATCTCTTCTTCGGTGATCTCGGCGTCTCCGTTACGCAGTCTATCCACCTGGTGATGAGGATGCGTTCGGTGTATTTCCGTGTTAAGCTCGTCTACGATGTTGTTTTCGAACTCTATATCAAAAATCTTCGTTTTCTTCTTCTGATATGCTGAAGATTTTTTCTCAATAACGCCGGAGTATTACTTCGATGTTTTTTCTTCTGTTTCAATGGATCCATCTTCTTTTTGGATTTCCATTTTCTTCTTTTTCCCAGATGATCCTCTGAGACTTTTGACTTTCTTCCAAAAGTCTTTGGGAGATGTATCTTGATCGAGGCTCTCGATCGCATCGTCCCATTGTCTCTGTTGTTTTTCAAGGATCAACTGGTTGAGCCCTTCCTTGATCTCTCTACTTCGTTGTAGCGAGTCAACTGATGCATTTCTGATATTTAACTCGTACATGACTCTCAATTCTCTGTAGAGTTCTTTAATGTACCCAGTCCACCTGTATGAAGAGATGATTTTATACTGGGTTTGGGGGATGCAAGCCCTATCTGCATTTATAAGATGTTCGTTGAGGTCGAGTGCCTCGTCTATCTCCTCGAGAATTGCCTCGTCCAGATTTGGTGGGCGATAGGCCTCGAGGAGACCCGCGTACCGTGCCCAGTTTGCTCTCCTGTAGTCTTTTCTGACTGGAGCTGAGACTTGTATAGGGTTCCTGTTGATGGTAAGTAGGATCCCTATATGATCACTACATGGTACCTGGACTGGTTTCATGTAGTAATTAAACGGCAGCTGATGATTAGCCAGACAAATGTCTGGTTTTGTGGCACTTCTTCCTCGAGTATAGGTTGGGAAGTCCGGGCCTATTCTATGGACCATATTTCGGTCTATCATAGTATCCAGGCACCTTCCATTTCCATTGAAGGTCCTGTACGTAGATTTCTGACATCTGGCATCAAGATCCCCCAATAATATGGTGGGGGTCCTTCTGCCAAATAGGTCAGAGAGAGAATAGATTGGCAAATATTCTCGTCTAGGCGGCTGGTACCCGGTGGCGATGACCAGCTTTCCTATATCGAGTTCGACCTCTATTGCAAGATAGGATTCTTCCAGGTTTCTTATTGGTTTATACTTGATCCCTCTTTTGATGGCGATGGCGGCACCGTCGTACCGCTCTTGAGAGTAATTCGTGATTAACACGTCGTAGTTCCAGATCTTCATTTCGGAGCTACGAGTGTCAATCCCATGTTCAGAAATCAAGATGACATCTGCATCAATCTCCCTGAACAAATTTCCGTAGAGAGATCTTTTCGCTGTCCAGCCGTTGGTATTAATTTCCATGATTCTTAGTGAGTTCCGTTCCATTGTGAGATGTATTTACGTGTGTTTCTTATTGGTCTTTTTGTTTTTCTTGGCCTGTGGGGCGGGTCTGGGGTACCCAGGCTTTTCGCTCTTCGGGGGAGGACTAGGAGTCTTTGTCTGACTCTTCGTCGCTCTTGTGCGAGTGCATGGGCCCTCGTCACTATCCGAAGATGTGGTCTCTTCTTCTTTATCATTAATCTCATCCTCTTCTTCGGATTTCTCCGATGAGGGAGATTCGATGACTTCTTTCATTCCAGTGGCTTTTTCCTGATTGTTACTATTCCTAATAACGCTATCCTTGAATGCCTTGGAGCATTCTGGGTCACCGGGCACGATGATGGATGGCAGGTTATTAGCCTTTAATAGTGCGTTTAAAACCTGGTTGTAGCATCCAGGTTTTACCGCATTTGCCACGTTTGCATGTGTAATGCAGATGAGTATTTTTGCACTTAGATCGTTTGTGAAGACCATCGGTGAGGGAGTTGCCATTGCTGGGGCCATCCCTTCACTTCTCTTCACAGTGCTTGCATAGTTTGTAGTTTTCTTCTTCTTTTCTTCATTTTCCATTTTCTTGATTATTTCCTTTCTCTTTGGGCAGTTAAGGGCCATCGTTCGATGGGGTCCCTTGCAGTTCATGCACTTTTTGTCAGTGCTTTTGCAGGAGTCATATATATGACCCTGCACCAAATTGTTTCCTTTTGGGGGCAGTTGGTGGTTGTGTGTTTTTCTAATGCATAACAAAAGAAGAACATCTGAATGCTGTGGTATCTTTCGTGTTCTATATTGCAGCCTGGGATCCTCATGTTAAAAATGAGGAGTCCCTCCGTTGACGCCTTGTGAGCCATTTTGGTAGTTTGAAAGGTCACCTTGAAGACATGGGTATGGTCACGAAATGTAATGACTTCCCTGACCTTAGCCCATGTGTGGTTCCTTTCCACCTCGCTTTTGATGTCCGCGGGGGAGTTCTCTCCCCACCCAGCTCTCTACCTTTCGGCAGATCACACTCCTATTGGCAGAAATTGCTGGTGGGGTTTTTGCTTCCAGGTCCATTTCATTTAGCACTTCGGCCCCTTCTTCGGACAGGAGCCGGTCTATATCCATATTTTCACCGCATATAGCGATGAATCCATTGGGGATGTCGATTAACTTGATTAGTGCAATCCTTAAATTTGCAAATAAGGATTAGCACACAGTCTTCTTCTCAGGGGTCTGTTTTCCAGCTATGGTCCGTAGGGGGACCCTCTTAGGGAGGGCCTCCATCGTCGTGGGCGTCTTCTTTTTTCTTTCTTGCTTTTCTTTTCTTCCTCTGTAAAACATGTGTAATTATTATGTTATGGGTGAGAAAAAGTGATGTCAGAAGTGGTAAAGGAGGTAGAGTCAAGAGTTGGGTTTGGCTTAGATGTGTGAAAAACGCTCCCGTCCAATTTCCTGTTGATCCTTCGCTCGGATTGTGCCGGGATGATGGGTGATGATGGATGGGGAATGGTTCTCGGGTGAAGACCTCAGAAGGTTGAGCTTGGTGGACTTAATGCATAGCAGCCGAATCAACGACCGCTAAGTTTTTGCCACCCCATCACGGGTACGTACGCCAAAACTGCATCCAACTACATAGAGACGGGAGTATTTCCCTCTATGATTCTGGCCGGGTCCCCCGGGCGATGAGGATTTCTCCTCCGTTCGGGACTCGCAGTTTTGCCCCAGATTCGAGAAAATTTCTGACTTGTGCTTTTGCTGTGGGATAGGCCTCAAACCAGTTTCCACGCAAGCCCTTAATTATGTCAGTCCAAGTGGCCGACATAGTTAAGACGAAATTAATGGAGGGCAGTCATCCGAGCAGGTTCCCACGCAGGTCGGTGGACGGGAGCAATGAGGTGTTTAGGCCATCATTTTATTCCAACACTCGCAGCGAAAAGATATATTAAATCTTTGCAGATCGACTGGGATCCTAATGACTCCCAGGACAGTCGCATTCTTAGATGGTGAGGCTCAAAAGTTCGTAGTTATTAAGCACGCGTGCAATAACAACGCTCTTCATAAGGTAGTAAGGCAATGCCACTCAGTCGAATATTCGCCCAGCACCGAAGTCAGACATTGGACAAAATAAGAGACGAAATGTAGGTAGAATTAGAGAGAGAATAGTAAGAGAGTAAAGTGGTTAAAGGGTGAGTTTAAAGAATAGATGATGTGTAGGAGACAGAATAGAAAGATCCCTGTGTTAGATTTGTGTGTTTTGGGGTTGTTTTTTTCCATTATTTAATAAACTATAAATTATAAATTTATAGTTTATTTAATTAAATTAATCGTAGTTAATTTAATTATTATTTTCGATCTTATTGATCGATTGATCTTATGGCCTTTATTTTTGGCGGGTTATATTCCAGCTGTGAGTTTTGAAAAGTTTTTGAAAAGTATTTTATTATCATTTTTAAATGAATTTAGAAGTGAATTGATTTCTAGTTTGCGTTTTGCAAGTGGTTTTTAATTGAATTTTAATATGCTAAAGAAACCTGCGCATTACATTGTATGTTTTGTCAGTTCTGTCAAGTGTATTTCGGAATCACGTCATTGTCTGTCTGTAACTTGCTACTTTTCAATGGTCTTATTTGTTGGTCTACTTCGATTACTAAGTGTGTACGAAAGAATTCCGGGGTCAAGCGGGCGCCAATGGCTTGCCATATCCTCTTAGCTCTCTCGTGGAGCGCCACGTTGATCGGAGATAATCCAACCGAGTCGTGGAGCTCCCTCTGTCGTTTACGTTCTCTTCTTCGGGTGTTTGTAATAAGTAAAACCGCTTTGTTCTGGATGACTTGTAGTTTCGCAATGTGGGTCTTGGCGCTCACGTTCAACGGCACCGGGGGGTATAAGAGTCTCGAGCGAATGCACGCATTGAATATCTTGAGTTTATTTGAGCGGGTTAGGTCAATGAACCTATAAAACTCCCTTAAATCTCTCTTGCTATTCGCGACTGTTGGCCCTATATGACTCTTGTATCCCCCTGTGGTGATTTTGAGCCCCAGAACCGTCCCTTCCGGGCAGTAGGGGATTCTCTTCCCCTCTGCCCGTATATCATTGAAGTTCTTGCGAAACATGGAAATTATTTTGAATTTTGGGGCATTGGTTGATATCTTCCATTTCCTCTCGTAAGAGTTGATGTTAGATATCTCCCTAGCCGTGTTTCTCGCCATAAATTCCCTGTGAACGTAAGTGGCTGTACAAATTTGCGATATATCGTCAGCGAACTGGACGTATATCGTACCTTCGGAGAGAGGTTGTAGTAAGTCACGTGTATAAATGTTGTATAAAAGGGGACTGAGACAGCCCCCTTGCGGGACCCCTGATTCGAGCTCAAACTCGGGGCCTTTGTGTTCTCTGATTTGTATATATGCTCTCCTCTCAATTATGTAATCGCATAGAATCCTCTCAAGAATGGGGTCGAGGCCTACTTGCAGGAGCTTAAATTGCAGGCCTCTCTTCCAAACCTTATCAAAAGCTTTTTTAACATCGTGGAGCACCAGGTCGGCATGCCTTTTGCTTGCCTTGATGTTTGCAAGTTTTTCCGTAATAACGGCTAGTGCCGTGTCAGTCCCTCTTTTCCTTCTGAAGCCGTGTTGCTGCTCGTTATGCAAGTTAACTTCGTCGAGAAAAGAGTTGACCCTATTTGCCAATATCTTCTCGAAGACTTTGCCAGCAAATTCCAAAAGAGATATCGGCCGGAAGCTGGAAGGGCAGTCCGGGGGCTTTCCCGATTTGGGAATGAAGATCATCTTGGCCACTTTCCACTGATTGGGAAAATAGCCCGTGTTCAGAGCGGCATTCATGATGTTAAGAAGCCCACTCAGAACATTAGGCGTGGCCTTGATGAAATTCTCCCTGGTCAGCCCCCTGGTACCCGGTGCTCTTTGACGAAAGGATTTTAGTACAACGGAGAGCTCTTGGGCAGTTATTTTACTCCCATAGCCCTCCACACATTGATGAGGGGAGGTTTTATGTATTTGTGTGTTTAGGTGTTGGATTATGTCATTTTCGAAATTGATGTCATAATCTTCATTTTCTTCGCGGGTAATTTTGAAGATTGAAGACCAGAAAATCCTAAAATTTTCCTCAATCTCTTTAGTCTCGTCAATTTCTTTATCGTCAAGTTTGAGTGTAATTTTCTTTTGTGGGGGTTGTCCTTTTAATCGTTTATATGTCTGCCAAAATGTGCGTGAGTCTCTTTCTATGTCGAGTCCTTCAATCAGTCTGTCCCATACCTGTATTTGTTGGCCCGTAATTAGTGTCTGGAGTTCGTCTTTTATCTGTTTTATTCATCTATGGGCATTGTGGTTGGGGCCTATCAGCGTTACTACATTGGACAGGTCCTTATATTCTTGGGCCAGGGCTTTCATGGGAGGGGTCCAAATAGGAGCTGGAAGGGTTTTATATTTGATACGGGGAATGCTATTTTCATCTGTTTTAATTAAGAGGTCGGTGATTTTATCCAGCTCTTCATCTATCTCTTCTAAATTGGCATCGAGTAAAGGGTCTGGGATATAATTTAGAAGGTAATTTTTGTAGCTTTCCCAGTCCGCCTGCTTATAGCTTTTGCGTTCTGGGATTGCAACTTAAATGGGATTTACGCCAATTGTGATTTTAATAGCCTGGTGGTCGCTCGGAATAATGGGGCCTGGTTCAATGTAGTAGTTGTAGGGAAACCTGATACTGGATAAAACAATATCAGGTTTCGTTGCTGCATTTCCTGTAATGTATATCGGGAATTCTGGTTTGATTCTAGTCCCGTATTTTCTGTCAAGTAAGATTTCGATGTTTCTACCTGCATTGTTGTAGGAGGTATACCCTGATGCTGCACATCTTGCATTCAGATCTCCAGCAAAGATTACGTTTTTCTTATGGCTGAATATCTGTAGAAGGTTGTGCAAGGGTACATAGCCGCGTCTTGGGGGTTGATACCCCATGACAATGACCAGGCCCTCCAGGGTAGTGCCTACCTCAATGGAAAGGTAAGATTCATCTAAGTCGAGTAGTTTTTTGTATTTAAGTCCTTCTTTGACGGCTATTGCGCAGCCGTCATACCGTTCCTGGCTATAATTTTTGCTAATGACGTCGTATTGAAATATTTTTAATTCTTTTTGTGTGGTCATTCCGTGTTCGTTTATAAGTATAATGTCAGGGTCGCTGTGTCGCAGAATGTTGTCATAGATGGAACCTTTACCGTCCCACCCATCGACATTCATTTGTATGATCGTAAGTCTATTGGTCATTTTGAGTAATGTAGGTTCATTTAGTGTGTGGGATTAAAGTAACGCATATTCGCGATCTACTTTAGCCCCATGTGGTGTAAAGGGCGGGGTGTGCTCCCTGCCGTTTCTTTTCTTTCGAAATTCGGTGTCGGTTCTAGTGTGAAAACAGTCCGTGGTCAATTTTACCTTATTTTGTGCGAGAGCCTCCTCAACCTGTTGCTCCGGAACCTCGTCTGAGCATTCCCACTTATATCGTCCGGTCCTAAGACCTTCCGATAACCAAGTCAGACTTCTTTTTTTCTTTTTTCTTTTTTGTAGAAAGTTGTGAAAAAGAGGGGGTGAATAGTGAATAAAGAGGGGGGGAGGGGTGGAAGCGTGGAAATGAGAGAAGCATTGGGTTAATAGTATAGTTGCCCGGTGTACTGGCCATCTCCATTATTCAGATTCTTAAGTGGGTTTTTGAACTCTTTTTTTTTAACACTTATGTTGTTTTATTTCTGCGTATATGAATATATATGTATATACTTTTTTTTTTTAGTTCATTCACTTGAATCTAGGTTCTGGTTCTTCTCTTTTGGCGTTTGGGAGGTAGTTCTTGTATTCTCCCTCCTCAGGATCGAGAGTATCGAGTGTCTCGTTTGGGAGAAAACCTTCTAGTTTCTCCCAGATGCTTTTTTCCTCTCTTGTAGAGGTACATGTTTATCGGCTTTATTCCCGTTTGTTTGTGTAGGCTCCTCGAGGTCCGGAAGTCGAACCACTTGGAGCCAGTGATAAATCTGAGTCCTTGGTTTTGCACTCGTTGAAGCATCGACATGTTTCTGTTGGATGCAACGTTGAGTGGTATGCTGAGGTACACCAGCTTGGATCTAACCAAGCTGATGTATAGCTTTTTTTTGTTAGCTATTGATAGGTTTCTAAATCGATGGAGTTTGTCAAGTTCGGTTTTTGCGTGTCCAATTCTGGTCCTCACGTGTTTGCTCATTCCGGAACTGGAGAGTCCGAATCCGAGAATAGACGCGCGAGGAGAGTAGTCAATGTCAGAGTTTCCTATTTTGAAAGGGACAGTGCGATGTCTTCCTATTGCAGTTGCGGAGAACTTAGCCACATTCGTCTGAATCTTCCAGCGTCTTACGAAGCTGGAGATTTTCTCGGCTTCTGCTGCCATGGCTCTAGCCATCAGTCTTGCCGACTTTGTCCTTCGCACTACAACTTGGGTGACATCATCCGCGTATTGTACATTAAGTGTTCTCCCGTCGGCTGGTTTAGGGATGTCTCTTGTGTAAATGGTGAAGAGAGTGGGGCTAAGGCATCCTCCTTGTGGAACACCGGAGGCGAGGTCAAAGGATTCCCCTGTTTCCTCTTCGAAGGCTATCACCGCTCGCCTATTGGTTAGATAGCTGCAGAGGATTTTCTCGAAGTGGAGAGTGAGTCTCAGCCTAGAGATTTTGTATTTCAGGCCTTCAATCCAAACCTTGTCGAAGGCCTTCTTTACGTCTCTGCATACGACATCAATCCAACAACCTCTAGCTCGCCATGCTGCCGCGTGTTGCAGCATATGGGCTATCGCTGTCTCGGTGCCTCGGGTTTCTCTGAATCCATGTTGTTCTTCGTTCAGGAGGTTCTTTTCAGCTAGGTGTTTAGCCAGTCTGCAGTTGAAGATTTTTTCAAAAACCTTCCCAACGGTTTCCAGCAGGGAGATGGGTCTATAATTCATGACCTGGTTAGATGGTTTTCCCGGTTCGGGTATGAAGATCATTTTGGATGTCTTCAGGCCATCCGGGAAGTATCCTATTGTTAGAGACACATTGAACAGGTTCAGCAGTCTTAAGTCTTTCTGGAGATTCTTTTAAATGCCTGATGGTAATTTGGCTGAGCCCCGGGGCTTTAGACTTAAATGAGGAAATGGAATTCAATAGTTCCTCCATTGATATTTTCTTTCCATCCTGAGAGTTGTCTCGAAATCATGGTGGCATGAAGTTCTGTAAGGGTCAAACCTCCCTTCTCTCCTCTCCATATACTCGAGAACATGATCCTCGAAACCTAGGTCAAAGTCTTCTTCTTCTTCCTCTGATATTTTGAAGACATTTTCCCAGACTACGCGGAACAGCTTCTCTTTCTCCTTGGGAGTGACCGACTTAGTTCCTTCATGCCTGATTTCTGTTTGACCTTGGGGGCGAGCGTTTCCCTTTAATTTGCTGATGCTCGTCTAAGAACCCTTCGGGTTTCTCTCAGTGTCTAACTTTTCTATTAGACTATTCCATTTGTTACGGACTTCAGTTCTTAGCATGAAATTCAGCTGATTTCTCAGTTGCTGAACGAATCGAAAATCCATGGGTCTAGCATAGCCCAAGTTGAGGATGGTCTCGTAGACTATGGAGAATCGATGCTGTAGCACCACTCTTTCTTGTGTGGGTTTTATGGGCATGATTATTTTGTGTGACGTTATTGGGATAGCTATAGCGTCGGCGTTAGAGATGAGGTCGTTAATAAAAGTCAGTTCGTCATCCAGATCTTCTTTGGATGCCTCCTGTAAATCAGGGGTAACTTCTGGGAATGCTCTCCTGTATTCTTCCCACTTTGCATTCCAGAAGTCTTTTCTAGGGATGACTGGGACTGGGATAGGGGCAGTTGCAATAGTGATCAGCATTGGCAGATGATCACTTGATGTTAGAGGTCCTGGCGTGATACGTTGGTGGAATGGGAAGTTAGGATTCATGAGCCACGTCAGGTTTGGTGGCTGACGCTGGGTAGAAAAACGTGGGGAAGTTTGGCCCAATGCGCTCTGCAACGCCTCTTATAGTCAAGAGATCCAGTGATCTACCTCTTGAATTAGTAGAAGAGTATCCCGCTGCTCTATTCATGGCGTTAAGGTCCCCAGCGAATAGAACTGGGTGCTCTTTTGTGAACAGGGTGTACAGGTCATGGTAAGGAAGATATGACCTGCGAGGGGGCTGGTATCCGGCGCTTAGTTCTATGTCACCCATAGAGCACCTTAAGATGATCGACAGAGTCGATTCATCCGTAGGGTTACCTTGTCTGTACTGTAACTCCTTTTTCACTGCTATTAACACACCATCAAATCTTTCACCTGTGCAGTTATTTTGTATAACATTGTATCCAAAGATCTTCTGCTTGTCTTCGTCTTTGACGCTTATTTCAGACAGCAGAAGAACATCTGGGTCTAGTTCCCTGTAGACATTATACAATTTGTTTTTGTTAGGCTCCCATCCTTGCACATTGTGTGCCAAGATGGTTAGCCTATTTATATACGCTATCCCGTCAGTCTTTATTATTCTTTGGCCGTTTGACGGCCAGATTTTAACTGTTTGCACAGTTCCGGGTCGTAGAGCCTAAAGTTCTCGTTGTAAAGCTTTGTTTTACATGCGAGTAAAGAGGCTCTAATTGTCTCCCCGGTAACTGGTGAGTCATAGCACCATTTGATCTGCCCTTTTCTGAATCCGGCTGCCACCTCCTCAGTGGAGATCTCTTTTTTATTGATGTTCTGAGAGTTTAGAGCCAAGGTGAGTCTGATCTCTTAGCCTTCAAGCTAGAGTTCATCCTTTTTTTGTTCAGAGTCAGTTACCTGAACCTTTGGTTTCACTTTATTTTTCTTGGGCTTTTTCTGCTTGGGTGAGCTGGGTGGAGGTGCTGGGGCGTCAGTCTGTTGTTGTTGAGTTGTTGTCTGTGCAATATCTTGGGATTTAACAGTATCCGGACTATTTGCTGCTTGTGCCGGCTTTGTATTATGGAACGATGCCGAGAGGACTTTTTCAGATTGTGGGTTGTCCAGAAATTTAATCGTCTCCATGTTGTTAGCTGCCAGTATTTTGTTCATTTCTGTGTTGAATGACCTAGGGCAAGCTAGGTTAATTACGTGTGCATATAGAATGCATGCCAGCATTTTGGTAGGGGTGTTGTCACTCAGTTGCAACACGATCTGGGGTTGAGTCGGCGTTAAGTTTGTTGTTTCGTGGTAGCGGCGTAAGATTGCTTCGGTCTGTCCACAGCCTCTCTTTTTTTCCTGAGTTCTTCCTTCCTGATTGGGCACTGCATGCTTACGGTTCGGTGATTCCCTGCACAGTTAATGCACATTTTTGTGCTGCTCACGCAGTGCATCCAGTCATGTCCGGACTGTGAGCACTCGGAGCAGATCTTTGGCTTCCCAGAGTCGGGGCAGGTGCTGGTTGAATGATCCTCGACCTTGTAACAGTTAAAGCAGGTAAGAAGCTCGAAAAACCTTTCCCGCTCAACTTGATCAGAGGAGATTACCATGGAAAACAGTCTGAGGCCTGTTTCCTTGGCTTTTGCTGCCATTTCCACGTTCTTGAATATTATTTTGAAAACATGGGAGAGACTACGGAATTTGACTACTTCAATCACTTCCGCCCATTGATGATTCCTCTCTATCTCTGCTTTTATTTCTTCGGCCGATCTTTCGCCTACCCACTCTTCTGCAAATTATTGCCTTCCTCGCTGCCATAGCTGGGGATGGTCGTGGTTCTAGGCCGATCTTGCCGAGTTCTAGCGCACCTTCCGCTGAGGTTATTTTTCAAGGTCATTTTGAGTATGACAAATGACTGTGTAGCCTCTATTGGTCTCTATTAGACGCTTGAGGCCTATGCCAAGTTTGTCAAAGATGGCTTCAAACACCTCCGCCTTTTCCTGGTTTTGATTACTGGTCAATTTCAGTGGGACTCGAAAGTCCAGCGGCTCCCCCCTCCCTTTCATGGCGAGGGTGACTTCTCATTAATTTAATTAATTTGGGGTCCTTCACTTATCTGGTCGTGACAGAAACAGGATAAATCTCCAATCAGTCCGTCCCGACCCAGGAGCGCCAGAAACAGGAGAAATCTCCAATCAATCCGGTAGTTTTTAATGCTTATTAAGTCTGTTTTTGTAATTTGTTAATATAGTTTATCATTAAATCGATTAAAATTTGATTTATTATTATTGTATAATTTATAATTTTAGCTTAATGAAGGAGTGAGGATCTGACAGTGAAGGAAAACGATTTTTAAGGGTATTTATTCCGCCTTGGTTAAACGTAACGTTAGAGGAAATGGGCCACTCCTGTGAAGGAGTGAGGATCTGACAGTGAAGGAAAACGATTTTTAAGGGTATTTATTCCGCCTTGATTAAACGTAACGTTAGAGGAAATGGGCCACTCCTGTGAGTGGAATTTTGAAATGGTTTTAATGTGCGATTCCAGCTTGTCATTTGACTGTTGTTGGCTGGCTTATCTTCATTTATTAATATGGCTTCTAAGTTGTTCAACCTCGCTTTATTGGCATCTTTTGTTTTAATAATGGTGTTATCAATGAGCATATCTTTCGTTAGGTTAATATTATGGGCACTCCCCATATGATTCTTCGGCCCTTCGCTTTGTAGATGCATGGTTAAACGTCTCGAAAGTGTAGTCGTTGTCATGCCAATATATTTCGAGTTATTATAAAGCTTACAGTCTTTATCGGGGCAGAAGAACTCGTGAACTACATTGGTTGACTTGAAATTCGAGGAGTTTAGGCAGGTGTTGTTTTTCATCAGGGAATTGCTGTCTTTTGTTGTTTTATAATAAATGAGGAGTTGGATTTTATCCGTTTGATTTTTAACCTTGATGTTACGGTTAATAATATCCTTGATGTTTTTTTCATCTATTTTATAGGCCGTTGGACATCTAGTTTCTATAATACACTTCGATGTTGTTGACTTCTCTCTGACTATTTTCAGTTTCATTCGCATGTTTGTAATGGTTATTTAAAAATGATTGGAGTTGTTTGTCAATCATGCTGTTTGAGAAACCATTATTCACGAGTATTTTTTTACTCGTGCAATTTCTTGGTGGAAAAGTTCTCACGTAGAGCAGCATTTATAAGCTCGGCGGATGTATGAACCGATTACGCTTATTTTATACCTTTCAGGGCATTCACTCTCCGCATTGAGGCATCTTCCCATGTCCGTACTTTTCTTATGTACTTTAGTGATGTAGTTGCCATTGATGTTTTGAACCTCAACGTCCAAGAAAGGGAGTTTATTGCCCGTGCTCAATTCATAAGTGAATTTTAGCACGGAGTTCTCCTCAAAATGCTGCCTGATATTCATCAGATGTTCTTCGTTTTGGACATTGATGTAGATGTCATCTAAGTATTGGCAATATGTGTGTGGCATATTTTCCATGATGTCCAATAATCTCTCTTCAAGTTGACCCATGTAATAGTTGGTGAAGGTCGGCCCTAAGGGTGACCCCATACCCACTCCATCCACTTGCGTGTATAGATTACCGTCCGGTGCCCTGAACGATGCCTCTGATGTGCATGAACCTAACATGGTCCTTAAGATGTTTTGGTTAAGATTTGGAGGAAACATTGTAGGATGGTGATACACGTTTTATATAATGATCTCGATAGTCTGAGCGATATGCACGTTCGTAAACAGGCTTTCTACGTCAAGGGATGATATTAGTACTCACGGTCCTGTAGCGTGGAGTATGTCGATGAATTCCTCCGTGGATTTTATGCTATATTTCGAAGGGATGTACGGTTTTATTAATGCATTTAGGGTTTTAGCTAAACAGTACGTAGGAGTCGTGACTCGAGTGATGATAGGCCTCAATGGGTTGTGCGGCTTATGAATTTTTACATTGCCATACAGATAACCTGGTGTGTAATCACCGATTATCTTTTGGAAGTGAGGTGCCCCGATGAGTTCATTAGCTTTAGTTATTTGTCCATTTATTTTAATTTTTAAGTGGTCTGTTGGATCTTTTTTCATGCGTTTAAATTTAGTGGTGTCATTTAAGATGGTATTCAATTTGTTGTTATATTCTTCTTTGTTTAGAATGACGTATATGTTGGATTTGTCGGCTTTTCTTATGACTATTTCTTTTTTGTTTTTTAGAAAGCTGATCGCCTTACGTATCTCTGGTGTTATAAGTTTGCTGCCAGTAAAGCATCTTCGTTTGGTGGCTTCTGCGCGTAATTGGTCTTTTAGGTTGGAGTTAATTTCAATTATGGCCTGATCTTGTAGCTTCAACATAGATTGGAACAGGGATTATAGTTCGACTTTTTTAAAAATTGTATCGAATTTGGCTTGTACGAGTAGGTGGCAGTTCAAACCAAGGTTAAAGGTTTCTATTTCACTAGTGGAGAGCGTATGGCGAGAGAGATTGATAAATGATGTTTTGCTTCTGGCAGTGCTATACGTCATTTGTACAGTTTATTAAGATTTTTGGTCTTAATGCTTTTTTCGGAATTTTCCGTTTGTAAAGCGCTGTTGGAGAGAGCTTTTGTGATAGTCTTGTGTTGCATGTGGAATTTCGAGCTCTTCAAGTTGTGATAACGTTTCCTTAACATCACGTTCAAGTTTGGGGATGGCTTTCTTTAAAAGTTATCTGAAATACATTGGTCCTGTCGAATTTTGCGCGCCCTTCTGAACGCGCAAAGGAACCCGTTTAATGGTGTCCATCTTCTTACTATCCGGGTATTTTCTCTTTCTTCATCAGCTAAGAGAATGAAAAGAGTAGGTAGATATAGTTTGCTGTTCTATCCGTTTATACTGATCGGTTTATTCAGCTGGCGAGTCGGTATTCCCTACCTACCTACAAAGACCCTAGCCCTAGCAGTGTTTGCTCCACCTGACCTGTGTCTGCCGCTCCCACGGGATCTAATCCGTCCCGGGCTAAGCTTCGGCCTGCGCCGAGTTAGCCGCCCGGTTCAGATATGGCTCCTGCACAAGTAGGTATCTAAGGAGACTTTAAGCTTCCCTACCCGACTCTCCCTGAAGAGGGTGGATATGAAAGTGAGAGTCCGTCTTTGTGGAGAGTCCAGTAATCGCCTCGTCTGACAGTTAAGGTCTTTTCTGTATCTTCTTTCTTGAATTAGCAACGATGCAAAAACGATGAATTTCGCCTTTCAAAGTTGAAGGTGTCGATTGCGTAAGGTTCTTCTTGAGTAATAAAAATTTTCCGCTATCCGGCAAATAGTCAGACAGTTAGTTAGTTGTGTATATAGAAAGAACAGAGAGGGACCGCTGTATGTGATACAGGCGGTCAGGTAGTCAGAGAAGAGAGTTGCGGAAAACATTTACGAAAAGACAGCGAGAGTTGATAGGTCGGTGGCTATACACCGATGCGTTGTGTTGTCGTGGGAGCGTTGCTTATGTAGTTTTGGACTGGATGAGGGTTGGAGGCAGATCAGGAGGGGAAGGTTAAATGTTCAGCTGAAAACGCGTTATTCATGATGCCTACTGGTTTATGCGAAGAACGGTACGGGCGGCGCCATCGCGTACCTTCTTACGTGTAGCAAGGTTTATAGTGGGTCTGTGGTGAGTTTGTCGAGTTGTTTTGTGAGTCTGGTGTGAGCGTAAGTGTTGAGAGGAGCTAGTTTATTGTTGTTATGTAGTGCGTCCATTCTCGAGTACCGCGGCGAACGACAAGTGCGCTTTAGAGCAGAGTTCTGAATGCGCTGAGCCTTTCGCTTCCACGTGTCACTCGCAGCTACGAGCGACAGTAGGGCGTACGTGAGAATAGGATGCACAAGTGCTTTATATAAGTGTAGTTTTAGTTGTTTGCTCGCAAGGTAGAACTTACCCAGCGATGTGTTTGTACGTGAGGCTCTTGCTTGTATTATGTTTTGGTGTAAGTTGAACCTAAGGGTCTTGTCAAAAGTTACCCCCAGGATTTTGGTGCATTGAGTGTATTCGAGCCTTGTTGGGTTTTGGTGGTTCATGTCTGGTGTGTGTGAGTAGATTTGTAGGTTGTGCATGAAGTGGTCTCTAGCGCCGTAGAGTGTCATCTGTGTCTTCTGAAGATTCGTGGCAATCAGTTATTTATCCTCGTAATCTGTCTTCACGTCTAGTATTCTTTGTGCATGGAGCGCGATTTCTTCTGGGGCCCGACCGCTGACGAGAATGGTCTCGTCATCGGCGTAGGCCACTATGTAGGTGTGAACGCAGTTTTATGGTGAGCGTGGGGTGTCGTTTGTGAACATGATGTAGAGTGTGGGTGCCAGTACGCTTCCTTAGGGAACGCCTGAGCGTGGTCTGAAGGGTTGTGATAAGGTGTTGTTATATCTAATGTGGCAGCTTCGTTCAGTGAGGTAGTGCAAGAGGAGCCTTCTGGTGCAGAGAGGTAACTCCGTGTTGTTGGCGAGTTTCCAACGGAGTCCCTCGTGCCACACCTTGTCGAAGGCCTTCTCCACGTCCTTACTGACGGAGAGAGTCTTTTGGTGTATCTGTCGTGAATGATGGTCACGGCCGCCTGAGTGGACATGCCTCTCCTGAACCCGTATTGATGGGGGGGAGAACCAGTCCCTCTCTCCCGGGAACTCCCGTAGGCGGCAGTTGACCGTACGGTCAAGTATTTTGCCTAGGTGCTCTAATAGAGCAATAGGCCTGTAATTGTTTGGGTGTTTCGGGTCTTTGTGCTGTTTATGTAGGAGTATGTTGTGAGAGACTTTGAATATTTTGGGGAAGTGGCCTGAGGCTAGTGAGGCGTTGAATTGGTGTGTGAGTAATGAGGTATATGTCTGCGGAGAGGTTGTGTATGAGTGTGGCTGGTAGGCCGGAGGGGCCGGGGGCGCGTTTTGGTGTCGTTTTAATGGAGTGTTTTGTTTCCTCGACGGTGATTGGAGTGGTTAGTGTGGACGTGTAGTCGAGTACCTCCATTCGTATCAGGGGGGCAGGCCTTAGCTCGTGAGCGTGAGCCCGACACCACTCCTGGATTTCCTGGGAGTGCTCCTGCGCTTGTGGTTTTGGTTGGTTGTGTGTGTGTACTGTGTCCCAGTGGGACCTAAATGCGTCGAGGATGTCGTTAGTGTGTGGTTGTTTATTTTGAGTGTGATCAGTTTGCATGGTTCAGTGCCCAGCATCCTTTTTAGGTGCCGCCAGAAGAAGGAAGGGTACGCCAACCGGTGTCGTCCGCAATGCGGACGACCTCTCGCCACTGCCGGTTCCTGTCTTCTGCACGCACTGTAGGATGTGGGCACGTAGTTGATTAAGGTTGTGTTGTCGTGGGCCTCTGGTGTAGTGGTTATTGTACTGAGTGATGAGTTTCTGTGTGTCTATTGAGAATGTGAAGTGTTTTATGCAGGTGTAATTTTTTGTGGTGAGTGTAGGTTTCGTGCGGTGGTGATGGTGTCTAGAAGTGAGCACTAGTGGTGGTCTATTAGTCCTGGATTGGTGTCCTCCAGGTTCAGGTTATGTGGTGTATTTGTGGATATGTGACTCCTGAATTCTTCCCAGTTTGTGTTTTTGTTGTCATATAGAGGTAATGTAGGGATGAGTATGGGAGATGTGGATATGAGAAGGCATATCGGTATGTGGTCAGATAGTACGTGGGGACCGAATGACATGTGAGTGTAAAAGCGTGTGGCATGGTCGTTGCGGAAGACCACGTCCGGGGATGTGGTGCCTTTGTGCGGACCGAAGAACGTGGGGAATGCTGGGCCGATATGCTCGCAGCGGTAGCGCCGCAAGGCACCGGCTAAGTAACTTCCCGCATCGTTTGTGTTGTTAGAAAGGAGTGTCGGGTGAAAAGCGTTGAGGTCCCCCGCGAAGAAGATAGGAAGGTTGTAATTTGATAGGGCCCGGAGGGGGACTTCTAAGTTTAGCTGTATTCTAGGTGGTCTGTAGTGAGTGGCCACTATTATGGGGCCGGAGCTTGTCTCTATCTTGCAGGCTAGAAAGGAGGTGTTATGTGTATTAATGAGGGAGTGGTGTATGTTGCGCTTTACTAGGATCGCAGATCCTATGTGATATGTGATAGCCTGCAATGCGAAGTTTATTGTTGGGAGGATGTAGGCTGGTGGAGTTCAGGAGTACTATGTCGGGTCTTTGTATGTTGAGCACCCAGTTGGCGACCGTATGGTGAATACCGTGCCAGCTGCGTACGTTTAGTTGTATTAGGCTAAGTCGACCTATTGTCGCGGGCGGAGTGCGCGGGAGGCTGACTTGCCTGGTACCGTCCCCTTCTCCTTGGTAATTGCCCAGGAGGCATGAGGAGCGAGTACCTTAACACGTGTTGGCTATTGTTTTGTGGGGTTCACGGCGGTGTTGTTTGGTGGGAACGCCGTGGTGGAGGGAGGAGTGTGTTCTGTGGGCGGAGGTGTCGGTGTAGTGGCCTTGGAGGGGGTAGAGTCTTGGTGGGGGAAGTTTGCGGCGGAGGTGGCTGGCGTAGAGCTGGAAGATGAGGGGCTAGAGATAGTTGGAGAGGTACAGATTATGAGAGGAGGGGTGTCGGGGGAGAGAGGAGGTTGGGTCGGCGGAGGGTTGGGAGGAGGAGGGGTGAAAGGAGGAGGGGTGTAGGGAGAAGGAGTCGGAGGAGAAGGAGTGAAAGGAGGAGGAGCGGAAGGAGGAGGAGTGGAAGGAGGAAGAGTGGAAACGGCAGGAGTTGGGGAGTTTTGTTTGTCCCGTGCTGAGGAGGAGTCGGGGTTGGGGTGACGGTGGGAGCAGGGTTTGAGGCTGTGGAAGAGGGGGCAGTGATGGGTGTAAGAGGGGTGGTGGCAGTGGGGGGAGTAGGGGTTGCCGAAGGGGGGATTTTTGAGGTAGGGCGGGGTTTTGATAGAGAGGTGGAAGGAGTGCGGGCAGGAGAAGGGGTTGGGAGAGAGACGAGGGCAGTGGGTAAGGAAGGTGCAGGGACAGGACAGGCGACGGTGAGGGCGTGATGAAAGTGGGGGCCGGTGGGTCCCGGTGGGTCGCGGTGGGGAGGTGATTGTACCCACCGGGGTGGAAAGAGTGCGGTCTACTTGTGTGCTCGTCTATTAGAGCGAACACCTTCTCAGGGAAGGTGATCTGCTCTATGCCATTGGAGGCGAATAGTGTGGTTAGCAATTTTGCGTATAAGCGAGGGTCGCCCCTCGACATGTCTTTTGCCACCGCTGGGAGCAAAGTGGCAGGGTGTAGTTTCGTCTTTGTGTTTTCGTCCGTTGTGTGATGTGGGGTGGGAGTCGGTGTGTGGTGTGGGGTGGGGGTGGCTGTGTGATGCGTGGGTGTTGGTAGTAGTGGAGGTCTCTGAGTCTAATGTGCTGAGGGGGGGGATGTGTGGGTGAGGTGTAGGCGCTGCGCCATTTTTTTTAAGGGGCTATCTGGCGACTGCCCACTTGGGCAGAAGTCGCAACAAACAAACAGCCTATTTATAGGCTACTTTAAAATAAAAATTTGAAAAAAAAGGTAAAAAGGGAAGAGGGCAATTAGGAAGCAAGCTCCAGCGTTGGGGGAGGTCCCCCTCCCCGCGGCGCAGGAGCGTGCGACCTACAAAGAAAACCAATAACAAAAAAAAACAAAACCTAATTAAATAAAAGGGAGAAGGCCAGCCTCCCCGCCAAAGTCAACAAGTCCACCAGTCAATGTGCACGCACTCGTTCCGAGTACAAGGGACAGGCGGTAGCGACCCCGCTCATCCCGGTACCGGGAAAGGTAACGTGCGCAAGATCACCCAGACTGGGACATTCGACAAGAATGTGCTGAACAGTCTGGGGGACGACACAGTCGTCACAATAGGGTGCAGGCGAACGCTCCATCAAATAGCGATGCATCACACGAGTGTGTCCGATTCGAAGACGACAGAAAGCAACCTGAAGCCGTGCGCGCATTGGAAGATAGGTCCATAGGAACAGTTGCGGCGCAATGGCACGAAACTTTAAGTTCCCTTCGACCGTTTACCATCTTCTTTGCCAAGCATTCCGAAGAGCTGCCCGTATTCCTGCCATGTAGTCGGTGTGAGCAAGAGCGAAACGCTGGTCCGGTCGCAGAGTCCTCGCGGACTCTTTGGCGCCCTCATCGGCGCGCTCATTCCTCGCAATTCCTACATGTCCAGGAACCCAGCAGAAGATAATCTCGACATCCACCCGGCTCGCCAAAACCGTGGCGTTACGAATATCGCGAACCAGATGATGCGGAGATTCCAATGCCCCGAGAGCACTCAGAGCGCTTTTTGATTAGTATAGATTACAATCCGGTCTCCGAATCGGGCACGTCGTATAATCTCTGGTACCGAGTGGTGTATTGCCACCAAATCGGACGAGAAGACAGACGCAGCACCTGGCAGAGACCCGCTGACTTCCTACAGAGGGGATACGGCGTGAAGCTGACCCCCTCTTCGGACTTGGAGCCATCCGTATACACTGGCACGGTTCCAGCGTAACACGAGGTGTGCTCCAAAAAGGTCGAACGCAATACTCCCGGCGCTGTAAGGGCTTTGAGAGCAGAGGCGTGGCAACAAATAGTCAAATGTGGTACCCTCCAGGGTGGCGTCCTGGGCAGAACCAGGGGTGTCACCGGCCCGAGAGCTATACCAAGCTCTCAAAGGAGTTTCCTGGCCCTAAACCCAAAGGGCTTAGGGTATGACTGGCGTCTCTTGGCGGTATAGGTACCGTCGAGATCAGATCAGATGCAGTGAGAGCTGTTGGCGAGTGAGGAAGGTGCAGGGCTCGCGCGTACAGGCGAGTGATGCACTGCACACGGCGTAGAGTGAGTGACATCTCCCCAGCATCGACCAACAGGCTCTCAATGGGGGAAGTGCGGAAGGCACCGGTCGCAAGGCGGAGGCTGGTGTGGTAGATCGAATCCACCTTCCGCAAGATACGCTTGGCTGTGGATGCATAAACTTGCATCCATAGTCGAGCTTCAAACGAACAAGGGATCGATAAAAAAGTAGGGCAGTAGCCCTATCAGCGCCCCAAGCGTTGAACGTTACGGGACGGAGAATATCCATGGCGCGGGTACAAAAGACCCTAAGGCTTGAATATGAGCCTCCCAGGTGAGGCGTCGGTCGAATACAAGACCAAGAAAACGGTGCGATTCCACCACATCCAGGCGCACCCTATTAAGAAACGAATCTGGGTCGGGGTGGAGCCGTGGATGGCGGCAGAAGAGCACCATCTTAGTCTTGGCCAAAGAAAACCAAAACCTGTGCGCTTCGGCATAGCGAGAGACGCGGTTCAATGCCTGTTGGAGTCGACGCTCCAGAGTTGGCCTCTGGGCCGCGCCAAAAGAGATCGAAAGGTAGTCCACGTAGAGCGTAGCGAGAACATCTTCCGGCAGCACCGAGGTGATGCCATTGATGCTCAGGGCAAAGAGTGTGACACTGAGGACACGTCTTTGCGGGACACCCTCTTCCTGCTTTATTGGGCCGGAAACGGCCGCCCCCACCCGTACGCGGAATCGACGATCTCGCAAAAATTAGGATATAAACATTGGGAGGCGTCATCTCGCCCCCATCGTGTGGAGAGTCTCCATCATACCGTATCGCCATGTGGTATCATAAGCCTTCTCCAGATCTAAAAACACCGTGGCCTAGTGCTGTCTACGAAGGAAGGCCTCGCAGCCGGCATTTTTTAGTATGAGCAGAGCATCCGACGTGGAGTGGAACTTGCGGAAGCCACACTGTGCAGAAGGTAGATGGCCTCCACTGTCCAGGAAAAAGGCTAATATAACATTTACCAATTTCTCCATCAACTTGCACACGCAAGAGGTTAGAGAGATTGGGCGGAAACCAGCTGGAGTAGAGTGATCTCTCGCCGGTTTGCGAAAGGCGAACACAGTAGCGATTCGCCAGAAATCTGGGAGGATACCCTCCATCCAGATCCTATTGAACAAATCTAACAGAAAGGCCATGCCTCGCTCACCCAGGTGTCGAAACATAACGTACGGGACATCGTCCGGACCCTGGGCGGAGTCCGCGCACGAAGCAAGAGTGGAGCGCAACTCACTCCAAGTAAACGTGTCGTTGAAGGGTTCTCCGCCTCTAGAGGTAAAGTCCAGCCGGCGGCCTTCCGCGACATGACGACGTGCATTGAATGCTGGTGGAGCAGCATCCCGGCTAGAGAATGCGGAAAAAGCAGTTGCTAAGGATTCCGCCACGGACGCGGGGTCCGAGATTGTGGTCCCATTCTCCTGGAGAACGGGAGGGGGTTCCTGCGAGAACTTTCTCCGAATCCTTTTGACTCGCTTCCACACCTCTGATAGAGGGGTCTTCCCGTTAAGTGAAGACATGTATGCCCGCCAAGAAGAGCAGCGGGCGTGATTCGAAATATACCGGAACCTAGCCCTAGCCCGACGAAATTCAGCGACAGTGAAATCGTTCGGGCGGCGCTTATAGCACATGTAGGCATAACGCTTCTGTTTGAGGGCCGTCTCACACTCGGCCGACCACCATGGGAGTGGTCGGCGTGCAAAACGGCCAGACGTCCTAGGAATAGTAGTTAGGCCCACGGCAATGAGGTTGCCGGAGAAGAACTCAACGGCCTCATCTACCGACCTAAACTCCTCGACTGAGATAGAGAATTCAGTCATTTCCTGAAATGCAGGCCACCGCGCCGTTGCCAAGCACCACCGAGGTGGGCTCTCAGGCGGCAGTTACCCTGAAAATGATATTTTAATGGGTAAGTGATCACTACCATGGAGGTCATCGACCACCCTCAAGCTCTTCGATCAGATTGGACAGGAATTGTCCCCTGGGATTTATTGAGTAATCTTCCCAGAGAGGATGCCCGCCATTCAGATCTTCAAGCAAGAGAAAGGGCCTCGGCAACCGTGCCACGACGCGGCGGAAGTCCCTTGCGTCGAAGTCAGCTGACGGTGGAATGTACGCAGAAATGATAGTATATCTGCTATCCAGGTGAAGCTGCACAGCCACTGCCTGAAAGGAGGTATCTAAAGAGAAAGGAAGAACGGAGACATCATGCCGGGTGTAAACCGCGCATCCCTCACCCCGGCCATCTCGTAGGGGTGGGGTCACAAAGCCTTATACCCCGGGAGGGCGGGCAGGAGGCACGCACCTAACATGGTCTATTGCAGAAAAATAGCTAACGGGGAACGGGACGAGACGAGCATCCGCAGCTCCTTCCAGTTGGCCCGGAGTCCACGGCAATTCCATTGAAGAAATATGCCCTTCAGGCCTAGCTCGAAGGAGACGCGGGGGCCCCCTTCAAACAGAAGACCCTCACAGAAATGGCCGTACGCTTTCCGGAGGCGGAACCCCAAGCGCTGTTGGCCAAACAAAGCGCTGAAGGTGTTTTTGCCTTCGAGGACTTATTGGGGGAGGTTGGGCTCGCCATGCGAGTCTTTTCCTCCCTTCGCCTCGAAACCTTAAGCGGGCGTTGTAGCTTCGGAGGCGGGGGCCCTCTTTTCAAGTGACCACCGTCTCCGAGCCACTCGGTCCACCACTAAGCGTGGGCAAAGGAGCCGAAGCTCCTTTCTTGCTGTCCTCCTTTCAAAGGACAGCTTTAGGAACCCCGGAAGATGGTCTGGTCACCAACTTCATGGGTGTTGCCTCCTGTGAGTCTAACGACTCGGTGGAGGCGCGTGGCCGTTTCGCCTTACGGAAAACCGTCACGCTGGGGGAAAAGGGGGTGGGAACCCTGATTTTAGCCGGGGCTGGGTGTGAACCCTTTTTGCCGCCAGCGTTACCAGGGCATCCCCCGCTTTGAGTAGAATCCACAGAATGGCTCCGAATAGGCGTGGAAACAACCGTGCTTGTTGGTCTGGATGGGCCAGGAGAAGAGGGTGCATTTTTAACTATTGAAGCATAAGACATCCCATGCAGAGCCGGGCGCGCCAGGACCAAGTCATAAGCCTCACGGAATGAGAATCGATCCTGGGCCTGAACGACCAGGATTTCTTTCTCAAGGAGATATGTACCCTGCTTCGAAGAAGTGGGGTGCGGCTCTCTGCAATTGACACACTTGGCCACACACGATTTAGACTTATCATGTGCGGCTTGGATTAATTTACACAGACTTTGGGTGACCCCGACATTCACGTCTACATGAGCGATTCCTATGTCCGAAGCGGTGACAGTAATAGCACCACCGCCACAGTGGCACGAATGCCTTCACGCGGTAGCGATACCAACCGGCACGCACCGACTCAGGGAGCTTGTAACAGTCGAACGTGAGGAAGAGTGTAGGGGTGGGTCTCGAGGCCCCTCCCTGTTTTCTCATCACACGTTCGACCTTGACCGCCCCATGGTCGGCCAGATCTAAGGTTATGTCCTCAATGGAGTAGTCAACTAGTTTCCTCGCATAAACTACTCATTTCAAAAAGTTCATGGTAGAGTGCGGAGTCACACTCACCGGGGTGCCATGAAGTGTCCGAAGAGCACTTATCTTGGCCGCCTCGGAGGGATCCACCGCATTCGCCAGAAGGCTCCCGTACGAGAAACCGGTCACCTTCGGCTCTTTACCAATTACACTAGCTAATCCTCTCCTCTGATGGATCATGTTGCCCTGGCCAACATGGTGCCATCAGTGGATTTAATAACGAGGAAGCGTTTAAAGCCAGCGGGCTCGAAAACACGAGTTAGCCTCTGAATTAGGGGCCCCGATGTTATCGAGTCTCCGCCCTGCACTCTTTTCGTCTTAATCGGGGGCTTCACACCCGGGGGGAGGGGGGCAGAGGGGCCGGATGTGCCAATCTTGGCTTGGTTGCTTACCAAAGTGGCAGCAGACCCATCCATCCCCGCAGCTCCCGCGGATGGAGAGGAGCCCCGAGTCTTTTTCCTGTTATTTTTCTTTTTAGGAAAGGAGGGCGGGGAATGAACCCGCCTCTCCCCTCCGCCCTGCAGGAGCCCCCAGGTCAGATGGACCGGCCTCAGCTAGGTCCTTCTCCAAAATGGTGAAGGTTTTGGCAGTCGTAGGGGCACCGGTCGGAGGAGATCCCTCCCCTCCTTGTACAGCCTCGGAAACCTGGCCATTTGAGGAGGACTTTGCATAGGGGCGGATCCGGTTTCGGTGCTTGGCGCCGAGCCCGGATTCCCCCCCATTGAAGGCCCTACCGTCTGAGGCTGGGTCGCCTCAAGGACAATCTCTACCTCAGGGGGGGCCTCCAGTTGGCCATCCCCCCAGGACATCGCAGGTCCCGTTGGCATCATTGTCACTAGTCAGGTGTGGGGAGGCACAGGCCTTGACCCCAACAAGGTTTAATACTCTTGCCAGCTGGTCTTTTGAGGGAAGTGACCGAAGAGGCCTGGCTTCCCTCTCTCCCTAAGGGGGGTTGCCTTTCCGAGCCGCTTCAATGAGGAGCGGTTTGCTATGGGCTGTCTGCTGGCTTTCTTGGCAGTCCCCTTAGAAAGAAAAGGAGGGACTGCCGCTGGAAATAGGGAGGTGCCCTGAAAGCACCTCCAGAGACAGCGGTGAGGGGGAGTCCCCTACACCCGTAGGCGTAGGAGAGGAGTAAGCCTCCTCTCCGGTTAGAGAAATATAGAGGGTCCCTGCGCGAGCAGAGAGGGGGGGGGAACCTCCATTTTTTCTGTTGAGTTGCACAAGGGCGGCTCCGTCGATGGAATAGGGGGAATTAATGTTTTTTTTATTTTACTCATCATTGGGCATGGTAACCTTTTTTTATTACGAGATGCAATAGCTTATCACCCCTCGCAGTAGCCCGCTTTGCAAGGAGTACGTACAGGCCTGGAAGAGCCAGGTGCCTCCATTTATGGCCACCCCTTCATCCTGGTGACCTTGCAGCCCTTCAGCATGGCGGTTCCACCTTGGGCACGGCGTAAAATTGATAGTGTTTGAAAAGAGAAGGTAAAATGATGTGAGGAAGGTATGGGTAAGATGAAGCAGGTTGTTAAAAAATCACCATTCCGATCTAAAGCTCAGGGGTTAGGGGACGTTGTCCCCTCCCCCCTCATCCACGATCTGGGACAGTTGTCTGAGAAGAAGGTCAGCATCTACCCTGTGAAATTAGAGGCTTCCAGAGAAAGTTTTGGGAGAGGTTGTATGAAAAGCGACGAAGTAGGGAAGAAATACAGGCTGTCTGAAAGAAGTAGAAGAGGCTAAGTGGGGTTGACGCTGCCCCAAGATCTTCCCTAAGATCTCGCTCCTCATCTAGAGATCCCCGCTCTAAAACGCCGACACCTAGAGCCATCCAGACGGAATCACGCTCCACTAATGAAGAAGGAATCGCCACTGTTTCAACGCAAATTAAGAATAAGGATGAGACCGTCCCAATGGACAATACTACAGCCTCAAAAAACCTACAAAACAACTGATGAAATAGGCACGAGGATATACGGCTCGCCGTCCGCACCATTACCTAAAATATCGAAAACAGCTGACATCATCTCAGGGATCATGAAAGGGAAGTATAAGTATGATTATGAAGCAGACATAAATGAAAATAACTTGTTAGCGGCTCTGAAACAAGGAGTAATAGTGATAACCGAGGAATCCTGCTTTAATCTCGCACACGAGATTGTCAAAAAGAAGAGAAATGGGAGGAAAAGATCACCAGCAAGAGAAAGCTAAACTAAACCTAAACAACCACATAAGAACAAAAAATTATGGACAATCAAATTAGATATATCAGTAAATTGAAAATCTTCTCCCTCAATGTCAACGGAGGGACAAAGAAAAAAATATATACAACGAGATTATAAGTAACCTGAACCCAGACATTACACAAGCGAGCAATCAATCTATGGGATAAAATATATCGAATTATACCAGAGGAAATTACGGACCAATTAAGACTACCTGAAGATTAATACCCGAACATCCACTTTAAGCAGGCGTTCAAAAGTTGCCAGCTAAAGATTCTAACAAATATAATACCGATATATACCTAAGAAATAATAAAAAAGAAGATAAAACTAATTTTAACTAGACAAAAATGAAAAACAAAGAACAAGATAAATATAACTCAAGAAAAGATCCGAAGTGGACATATTTAAAAAAATAAACAAACAAAGAGAATCTAATACATAATGAATAATTAAAAAGGAATGAATTGCAAAGTTTGAACAATTAAATAAAGTAATATAAAAAGATCCGAAGTGGACACAATAAAAATCTTTAATACATAAAAAATAATTACAAAAATTAAATTGCAAAGTCGGAAGAACTAAATAAAATAATATTAAAAGATCCGAAGTAGACACAATAAGTTATTTAAATAATCGCTAAAATAAATATGAAGAATCAAGAAGAATAACTGTATCCAAGATTAATTAAACCATTAAAACATAAACGAAAACAAAGGCTTGAACGCTAAAACATTTTCAACGCAAGAATCAATATAAATATTTAGAAATACAGAGTTTGCCAGACGACCTGGCACATATAACTCTCTCTCTTAATTACACATACTTCTATCTCTTCTCTAACTATCCCCACACCAATTTCTCTCTTTAAACATCATTGATCATTGATCAACAATCCTTATTAAGAAATTTCTCAAACTGAAAGTGTGGAAGCTACTGGAAATGATTGGACAAAAATAAAATTGGTAAAACATTCTTCAGATGCAACTGTTCAGTAGTTTCAACACAACGACGGATGAGAATTGAAGGAGCTCAAGCCGTAGCATCACTACGAGCGATATGCAGTCTAATTAAAAAAAATTGAGACACCGGTAGTGTACAGGATGGACAAAAATGTGTGTTGGCAGAAAAGGCGTAGAACAACATAAAATTGAAGAGTTCCGTCAAAACGGCGAACGGTCGCCGCAGAAATCATTGAAAACAAGATCATAACAAGTGAGATTGTCAAAAAATTGAAACTTAAGCCATACAAGATTCAGGTTGTGCAAAAATTAGAAGACAACGATTTCGCGAAAAGAATATCGTATGTAGAAGAATTCAGACGAAAATTTGGGGAAGTTGATCTACCCCCCGTGACGAAGCGCACTTTCATCTCAGCGGATCAAATAATAAGCAAGAACAACAGAATATGGTCGGATTACAACCCAGAAGCTATACACCAGAAAAATCTGCATCCTGCAAAAACCACTGTGTGATGCGCGATAACACCTTAGAAAATCATTGGGCAGTTTTTATATAAGAATGAAAATGGAAATTCAGTCACTGTGAATTGCGAAAGATACCGACACATGCTTGAAGAATATTTTTTACCGGTATAATAATTATGTTTGATGTCATTGTAATTTTAATTATTCTCTATATTTCAATCATTAATTTAAATATAAAATATTCATTAATTTTTCTAGAGAATGATAATTTGCTTGGCTAAACTTTTATGTTAACCAGGTAACAGTTTTTTCACTAAAATTTAATATTGCGTGACTCATGACAAAGGCTCCGGCGCAGAAGAAAAAGCGTCTGCTCTCTCAGTTCTCACAAAACGGTCAACTTTCACGCATTCATAACTAAAGGCGTTCTGGACGTCTTTTTCAATAATTTCATTGTTTCAAGAGAAAGTTGAAGATAGCTTACCCAAAATACTAACAAGAGGAATAAGCTACTCCAGACGGCAACGATATTCTCTGGAACGAAATATCATAAATCCCTGGAAACAGTATTAGTCCTTTTTCCAAGGTAAGCCAATCTTTTATCATTCTCTTTGCTCATGTTAAGTTTAACTCATTAAAAGTTCTTATATTAAATCTTCCAGAGAATATCGAATTATTGATTCATTTCCATTTGGTTATCAAACATATCTTATAATATTTTCTCCCTCGCCCTCTCACTTTTTAATGAAACCCAGTGTTTGTTGATTGTAAAGATACCCAAGTGCTAATTTTTTTTATTATATTTATTATTTTTCCGTGTATAATTCGAGTTAGAGTGAAATTTATTTTGTTATATTGCATTTTGTTCTAAATCTAGTACGATATCGTATTAAAATATGTAAAAAATCTAAAGCCTATTGTTTATACTTATAAGTGATCTATTTTATTTGTTCTTGACATAGATGTTACAAATTAGGAATAATTTGCTGCCGAAATCGCTATCATTATTTGAATTTAACCTAGTTAATATAACCTAGTAGAAAGGTTAATGTGTAATAGTTTATTTCTATATTTTGTTTCAATTATTACAAATGCTATAGATCGTACTATAGTGTATAATTTGTTTGTATTTTCATTGTTTAAAGAGTTAGTTAGGACGTTTGTTTTCTCTATTGCATCGGCTCGTTATATTAATTAAGATTACTCTGTGCAGAATAGTGTGCTTAATTTATTTGCGGTATATTTTAGTTACTTTATAGTAAATTGCCTTGATTTCTTCACCATGTCATCTAAACCAGAGTTAGAAACTCGACTCAATGCATTAGTTGAGAAAAGAGCTGGATTTAAAGGTAGGATAACAGCTGCCTGAAAGAATTTAGATACTATAGATATAGATGAACTTTCTCAAAATATCTTTGTTAGTAGAAAGGACGATATGTTGAAATTTTTGGTTAAAGTTGATGAAGTGAATGATTTAATTATTGACTTGTTTGACGAAGGTGAATTGCCAGAAGATGATGAAAATAGAGTTAAGGAAATGGACAGTCAAGTTGCCTTTAGAGTAGGCATAACAGATAAGTTAGCTAAAATTTCCACAGCTGGTGAAAACCCTATTAAATCAGTTAATGTGCACAAATATTCACAAGTTAAAATGCCTGAACTTAAATGTAAAACATTTAGTGGTAAATCATGTGATAAATTTGAATTCAAGAACTTTTTACAACAGTTTCAAGATTGTATGAATGCTTGCGAATCTTTATCAGATGCTGGGAAACTCACTTATCTAAGAAGCTTTCTTTCTGATTATGCCTTCAACACCATTTCTCATTTATCAATAATAAATGAAAACTATGAAATAGCACTTAAAATGCTTAAAGAGGAGTTTTGGATATCGAGTATATTGTAGATGAAATCTTCAAACAATTAATTTGTAGATATCCTAAGTTTGATAATACATTTGCTAATGTTAAAATGTATATAAGAGAAAGTAGAGCTCTATTATATGATCTTAAAACTTATAATATAGATCTTTTGGAGGAAGATTCGTCGGGTTGCAAACTTATCAGTCATATATTATTCTCCAAGTTACCTGCCTCCATAAAAAGAGAATTAGTGCACAAAGTAAATTCTAATTACCCTACAGTGGTGAATCTTTTTGATCATTATAACGACATAATCAAAACTCTCCTTAGGACTTCTTCTTCTAGTAGTTATAAAATTGCTGCTGAAAGTAAAGATTTTTCGGCTAATTCCAAGAATAATTTCAATTGGAAACCAAACAAGCCCTCCTTTAACTTTAACTCTGGGCAAAACAAGCCACCCTTTGACTTTAAATCAATGGAGAGTCACCCTAAGTCATCTACTCTAGAAAATTTTAAAACCTCAGTAACCTTTGCCAAGGAAACAGATAATTTTTGTAAATTTTGTGCAGTTCAGGGACATTCTATGTTTCTTTGCTCCAAGTATGAGACTTTAGGTTCTAGAAAGGCTAGATGTAAAGAATTAAAACTGTTATTTTTGTACTAGCAATAAACATTTAAGTGAGACATGTCCAGGAAAATATAATAAACTTAGTTTTCCATGTTATTACTGTAAATCTTTGCATCAACATGAGTGCTTCTACATATCAACCATATTTGTTGCCTATAATTGAATTAAGATTTAAAAGGGGAGGAAATTCTTACAACGTTAAATGTTTATTGGATGATGGCATTCAGAGATCTTATTTAAGTCAGGAGGTTATGGATGTTCTTAAATGTGATACCTTTGATTGGGCATATTTGAATTATGATGTAAAAACTTTTCTCGGAACAAATAAGAGAAAATTCAAAGAATGTGTTATGGACGTTAGTATTCCTGGCTATAAAGATCTTCCATTGCCTATCTTAATTGATAGTGAATTTGATATCCATTTACATGTATCAGATCTCCCCATAGGTGTTAACAACATAATATCTGAAGGTTTTAAAATGGCAGATCAATCTCTAGCAGAACATGGTGAAAATATCACATTACAAGGACTTCTTAAAGTTGATGTGATTCAATTTATTCCTAAAATGGAAAAAATAAAATGTATAAATGGAACAGCATGGCTTATGTCTGCAGGTATTGTGCCCTTTTGGAACATAATGCATTTTTTAAATCCATCTCAAGTAACTAGCCATGCAACTGCGGATAAATCTTCAGTAACAAATACTTCAATTAATTTCATGGATGCTGTTGGGCTTTCTGGGGTTGAGGAGCCTTCTACTCATGTAAATTTTGTCTTAGAACCCAGGAAAACGTATTTCAATCCATTTGATACTGCATTTACAGATTGTTCTATAGAAAAAGGATTAGAAAACATATTTAGTTTAGAGTCGGTTGGATGCACTGAATTGAGTGAAGATCAAAGTAAATACGACGCTAAGAAAATTAAAGATTTTAAATCCAAGATTGAGTTCGAGGACAATAAATATTTTGTAGCCCTGCCTTGGCATGATAATATCATAAAAGAAGTTCCATCAAATGAAGGCATTGCTATCACAATCCTCAACAAAGTAGTTGATAAACTTCAAAAGAATGGCCAATTGGAGGCCTATCAAGAGGTCTTGAAAAGACAATTAGTGGATGGAATCATTGAAAAGGTTGATATCTCACCAGAAATGTATCACAAACATATATGGATTCCTCATAGACCAGTCACAAAATCTGAACCCAATGTTACTGCCAAAATCCGTCCGGTTTTCAATTGTTCTCTTAAAGTTAACAACAAGCCATCTTTAAATGAAGCAGCATATGCTGGAATAAATTTAATGAATAACCTCACCCAACTAATGTTACAATTTAGATCTAATAGGTACACCATGCTTAGTGATATAAAACAAGCATTTTTGAAAATTCAATTAGCAAATGAGGAAGATAAAAATCGTTTTTCATTTTTCATGATGGAAGATGGCAAATTAGTTACATACAGATATAGAACTATTATTTTGGGGTTTTCTGCCAGCCCATACATTTTAAATTATGTAATTAAACATCATGTTAACCAATATCCTAAGGATTATTGCACAAGTATCTTAAACTCAAATTTATATGTAGACAACTTGATACTCACTGGAAATTCTGAAGAAGAACTACTTGATCTCTATAAGGAATCTGATGTAAGGATGAAGGAAGGTGGATTCCAGTTGCGTTCTTGGAACTCTAATTGCAAAGGGCTAAGAGATGCATTTACTAGAGACAACTGCATGGTCCAACATTATAATTGTGAGAAAGTGCTTGGTTATAAGTACTTAATAAATGAAGATGCTCTTCAGTTAGCAGCTATTGATATCGATCAAACTGCAAACACCAAACGTAATATTTTATCTCAAATTTCAGAGTTATTTGATTCTCTTGGATTGATTTTGCCTATAACAACTCGGGGTAAAATTCTAATGCAAAAGCTTTGGGCAGAGAAACTTTCATGGGATCAAGCCAATCCAGAACGATATAAAAAACTGTGGCAAGAACTTCAGGCTGATTTTAAGCAAATCTTTCACTTAACTTTTCCTAGATCTTGCATTTCTGAAGATAACATTAATAATTTATTCATATTTTGTGATGCTTCTAAGCTATGTTATGGTTTCACTGTATACAATGTAAGCAATGGAAACTCACAACTTCTGTATGCAAAGGCTAAAGTGGCTCCATTTAAACCAAGAACTCTGCCTACTTTGGAACTAATGGCGGTTTACTTGGCATTAAAATGTCTTCCTTCAACCTTGGATTCCTTCCCTGCCATAAAGTTTAAAGATATATGTATATCAGTTGATTCACAGATAGTACTATCTTGGTTACTAACGGAAAATGTGAAAACAAAAAGTATATTTACTATGAACAAAATCAAAGATATTAGAGTTTTCAAGAAAGTTATCATAGAAAATTATCAAGTTAATATGAACTTTGAATTTGTTAATTCAGAAAATAATCCTGCAGATTTGCTCACCAGAGGATTAACTGTCAAAGAATTTGAAAGTAAGCAAAAATTATGGTTCAAAGGACCGTCATGACTCTCTACTGTTCCCATTTCATGGCCAGTCAATTCCTTAGGTTGGTTATCAGAAGAGAGCAAACAACTTGTTAAGGTTTATCATACTACTAATATATTAAAAGTCAACGATAATATAGAAACCCCTATTTTGGATATCAATAGGTTTTCTTCTCTAAATAAACTCTTCGGTGTAACTAAATATATTTTCCATTTTATTAACTTGAGCCATAAAATTATTTCGGAATCTACGGAAACAGGAAAGATCTATTGGATTAAATATATGCAGAAATCTAAATTTCACCAGGAATTGGAATATTTGGAAAATGTCAATCAAAATAAGAAGAAAGTGCCTGAACTAGTCAAATAGACTTGATTTATTTTTAGATGAAAAGGGGGTTATAAGATCCAAAGGTAGAATTAGGAAAACAGCTATGTTGTCACCATCTCACAACATTAATTGTAGAATCCTACCATCGCAGATGTAAACATCTTGGAATACAATCAACGTTAAATGCTGTTCGAATGGGAGGATTTTGGATTCCACGTATGAGACAGATTGTCAAAAAAACACTGCGTCAATGCATGATTTGTCATAAATTCAATTCACTATCTTTCAAATATGCTAAGATGACTAATCTTCCCAAACATAGAGTAAATTTTGTTAAACCCTTTAATCATACAGGGATAGATTATACTGGTCATCTTTGGGTAAATGATTCAACTGGCAAGAACATCAAAATGTATTTATTAGTCTTTACGTGTTTAAATGTTGGAGCTGTTCACATTGAATTAGTCCCAGATATGTCTACGCGTAGCTTCATCCTAGCATTCTTTAGGTTTGTTAATTTGTATGGTGTCCCATCTACTCTCTATAGTGATAATGCTAGGTCATTCGTATCTGGTGTAAATTTATTAGAAAAGGCAATGGGCACAGATGAATTTAATAATCAATTTAGAAACTTTAATATCAAACATATTAGGATACCAGTTTACCTCAGCTTGGGTTGGTTCCACCTGGGAACGTCTCATCCGTACTATTAAGACTTGTTTATATAAAAGCATAGGAAGAGCAAGACTTTCTTATTTTGAGCTTCTGACTGTGATTGCAGATATTCAATCTGCTATTAACTCCAGACCATTGACATATAGGTCATCTGATAATGACTTAAAAATCACTACCCCTAATTCCTTTTTGAAAATAAATAACAATCCTTTCATATTATTAAGAGACTCTAATGATAATAGTATATGGGATGAAGATCCTCCGACCAGAGAGGGACTACTTGAGTCTCTTGAACTTCGCAATGAAGTTTTTTTATATTTTAAAGATTTATTGTATGAAAATTACCTATTAAGCCTTAGAGAGCATTGTAGAGAACTTCATGAAAATAATTGGTTTAATAGAATAAAATCTGGTGATGTAGTTTTAATAAAATTGCCTAATAAACCACGCTCATACTGGTTATTGGGTAGAATAATAGAACTAGTTATTGGATGTGACAATAAAGTTAGAAGTGTTAAAGTCAAAGAGGAGATGTACAAATTGTTCACCATTCTATTAATCATTTATATCCTCTGGAATTATCACTGACACATGCTCACAATGACTCATCAGGTGTCGGTGATCAATTCTGCGAGAAATTTGTTACTGGAGATGATGTAGTAGTTGATCGTAAAACGAGTAAGGATGATGTTCCTTCCGGTTATTCTGCAACAGATTCTTTAATTATTTCAAATCAAAGTCTATCTACTCAAAGTTTAGAAAATGATTTGGTTAATGGAACAATTAATATTAAAGATAACAACTCAAGAAATGTTAATGATACTCCACCAGTTAATGCACTAGGTACTCGATCTAAACGGTTAGCTGCTAAAGCATGCGTTGACAGAATGCACGAATGGTGCAAAACCTTGAGAAAGTAGCTATAATGGAGTGTTCTTTAAATTCTTTTTTTGTCAACTTTACCTTCCTTTAACATATGTTCATTTTTGCAATGGTTCATTGCAATTCTGTTGAGAGGGAAAATATAATAATTTATGTTTGATGTCATTGTCATTTTAATTATTCTATATATTTCAATCATTAATTTAAATATAAAATATCCATTAATTTTTCTAGAGAATGATAATTTGCTTGGCTAAACTTTTATGTTAACCAGATAACACTTTTTTCACTAAAATTTAATATTGCATGACTCATGACAAAGGCTCCGGCGCAGAAGAAAAAGCGTCGGCTCTCTCAGTTCTCACAAAACGGTCAACTTTCACGCATTCATAACTAAAGGCGTTCTGGACGTCTTTTTCAATAAATTCATTGTTACAAGAGAAAGTTAAAGATAGCTTACCCAAAATACTAACAAGAGGAATAAGCTACTCCAGACGGCAACGATATTCTCTGGAACGAAATATCATAAATCCCTGGAAACAGTATTAGTCCTTTTCCCAAGGTAAGCCAATCTTTTATCATTCTCTTTGCTCATGTTAAGTTTAACTCATTAAAAGTCCTTATACCGGACTTTAGAAGGCTTCGAAATATACGAAAACTTTTTTTCCAGCAAGATGGTGCAACATCATATACATCGAATGAAAGAATGCAGTTGCTAAGACGAAACTTCAGAGAAAAAAATCGTTTCTCGAAATTGAATTTAAGTTGCCTCCAAGATCCCCCGATCTAACACCTTTGGATTTTATTTATGGGGATATTTTAAAGGTCGTGTTTACTATAATAATCCTAGATGTATCCAACAACTACAAAATGATATCCCTGAACAAATGAATAACATCGATGAAGAACTTTTGAAAAAAGTGATGAGAGCGACTTCGTCACGAGTAAATGAATGTTATGAGAAGAATGGTAGAAGAAAAATGTTAAAAATAAATGTTAGAAGAAGAATCTTCGAATAAATTAATTTATTATGATAATTATGCAAACTGGTCTTAGTTTTTTATAATTTTAAGCAAATAAAATTAATTAAAATAAAATTAGTTTTAATAGTCGATAAATATTTGAAAGTTCAGCGAAAATTTGTTAAAAACCAATGCTTCACTAAAGCAGGCATAATTTCAACAAAAATAAAGAAATCAGTTAGTCATTTTAGGAACGAATACTTACAATTATTACCAACAGTTTATAAAAGTTTCATTATTATCACAGAATTATTCTGGATTTTGCATAACTTTAACAGAAGGACATGTAAGAAAACCTCCCTGTATTAAACTAATTTACTGAAGAAAAGTTTTAGATTGATGTCATAAATTAGAAATCTATTTATTACTTCTCCAATTATTATAAAAAAATAGAAAGGAAGAATAATCACAAGATTTTATAACAATTGGCCTTAAAATTTATATACTCGTAAAGTGGATGAGATATTTGACAGCTATTTCGAGTTTAAATTAAATATTTCTCCAGATTAAGGTGAAGTAAAAACAAATATATATAAATTTAACTTAAAAATGGCAACATTTACCTTCGAATTTTGCTTACAAATATTCCCACAGACCTAATGTTTGTTAAATTAAATTATTAAGTCATAATATAAAAGGGAAAAGAGCATGAATGAAGAAAAGAATCTACTTAATTCAAACTGTTAACATCAAATTGGGGCCGGCGCTCTTCATCTCCACCCGTTCTTCCCATCCCCTTTAGATGCTACTAAACAATAGTCCCTCCACCACTGTTTCACACCCTGACACTATTTCGTATATTCTCTTCGCAAGCCTATATCCATACATTCTTCTTATATATCCAAACACTCTCATAACATTTTCAGTAACAACCTCATTCACACATTACATAATTCACATGTCTTACTCAGTCGATACTCCTTCGTTTCATTTGTCGCCTATCCAGCATTTCCAAAACCTCAACGTTCACAAGAACATACTATCATGCAACCTCCTTCCACTTCTACAATCAAACCATTACCATTCACTATCGCTCTAATCCCCCGACCAAAATAACTCCTACCATTAAAAGCCTTGTGTTTGGAAACGACTTAACATGTACCACTATCGTTTATAATGCATCTTAGATACTCAAAACTTCTCGCTTGGTGACACCCGTCTCGGATATTACACCATGTCCTTCTCACTTTTAGCCCCTCAGTGCAGGTCATCAGCACATACCAACACAGATAGAACCCATCTCTCACCTTTCATCATCAATTTCACAGCCAGTTACCTCACTCTCATACGTACCCCTTTCAATGTTCTATCAATAAATATGTGTACTTCTTCCAAACTTCTGCCTCTCTGGCCGATATAAGTTTGATAAATTTTAAACATATTCGTGTTCAGTGAATTTCTTTTCTAATTTTCAAACTGTCTCAAGGAGATAGATAAATAGACTGATAAGTACACAATTAGGAATATAGGGACCTCTTTTGTCATTCATGTAGCATAAAACTGCCTGGTTTATTATAAAACGTAGATTGTACAACTGAAAAAACGTGAAGGAAACACCGAAATTGGTATTGTACAATCTAAAAAAATCGCTGTCAAGTCTTTCTTATCCAATCAAAATAAAACTCTTCCAGTGCGATTATACACCATTTTTTTCTATTCTGCTATCTGCCTTTTTACTAGTTAATCCTTTAGTGCTACACTGAATGGAAGTTCTTTCTTCACATCCGGTGGTGATTTTCCAAATTAAAAATGCCTCTTGTCCCTTTTTGTTGACCAATGATTGTTAATTCATAATTTGGTCTACTCACCTCAGCAATCCGTTCACAAATGAGCTTTTTCATCGAGTTCTTGCCTCTAAATTGCATTTAAAATTCAGGCAAACAATAAAAATGGACTAGATCCAAGTTTGTCATATGAATAAATAAATGAAACTCCTGTGCTTTACATTGATGGTATTTTCAATAATTCTTCATTCTCACATTTGGTATTTTTATGATTTAATTTTTTGTTATAACTTAAAAGTTATATCTTCATTTGAAAGGTATGAGTATAAAGGTTGAAAACTTTTATGTATAAACCATTTTGCTTATGAAAAAAAAACGTATCGATCGATTCAAAATAAACAAAGGAGCAAAAATGTACTAAGATATTATATAAACACTACATATGAGGAATTTAGGGACCATTAAACCTCATCAATTGACGTAGTAGTTAATATTCCTATATTTCGCATTGGGCTCCTCAGTCCGAGAAGCCGCCTCACCCAAAACTTGCTTGATGATGAGGATTTTAATTCTAAAAGATACCGGGACAAAGTGAATAGAGGAGTTGAGAGTCTAGAGGGAGAACTTTTTGGGGGTAGAGGTTGCATCTCTTGCAGTTTTCTCTTTTATGTTCTATATCCCCTTCCCCACGACTGAGAAGAGGGGACCCTTCCTTTATTTAAAATTTTGTGCAAGTTTTGCGAAAATTTGGAAAATTTTTCCAAGCAAAGAATTCTATATAAAGCTAGGTAGAGACAAGGGGAGGATGGTAGGATGCGTGGGCTGAAGTGTCCGTTGTCGACGCGTTTTTAAACAGCCATACGGTCTCTCGTGGGCGACTCCTTATATACCCCGAGCGTGGCCAACGGTCGGGGGACTCGTTGTACCGGTTATATGAAGTTGCGAAGCTTCGAGAGGCCGCTTCTGCGGCGTTTTTAGCGGACATGACGTAAGCGATGTTGAGGGCTGCTTTTCTAAAGGTTCTTGAAAAGTTGCTCCTTGCCTTATCCGACATTCTTTCCACTGTTGTGGTGGGAAGTTTACTGCGATTCATGTTCCAGATGGTGCCTAGGTTATCGCTGAATATTCTGGCCCAGGGAGCCAGTAAAAGGGTTGTAGCCAAGCCGATGGATTCCAGCGCGAATATGTTAAGTTGTTTTCCCTGGACTGGGATGGCTATAGATTCTCCTGCCATCGCGATTCAGATTCCAGATGGTGATGCGTCGCAGTGGTTGATCGAGGGAAGAGCCCTCTCTCTTGTGTATTTAGTCCATTTGTTGTGCATTAGGGCCAATAATGGAGACAAGCTCTGAGGTCTAGGGTCGTAAATCTGTTTGAAACAGATCTGGACCCATATGAAAGGGAGCTTGATTATTGGGCATATGAAATTAACTAGACTTGCCATTCTTAGCCAGGTTTTTCTAGGGGCACTGTTCACTATTAGGTGTTTTACTGCACTTCTCACTTTGTTACATAATTCACTTGTTAAAGACGCACTTTTCACTTTGTTTTAATTCCTAGATATATCTTAGACATTTGGTACTAGTTCACTTTTAGCTAAATTCACTTTTAGGGAACTATTCACTATTTTCTTAGCACACTTTTTAATTTTTTTTTCTTTCTTTGTCAGGATATCGTCTAAGTAGGTGTAAGCGAGGCATCCCGAGTTGTTAGCCCAGAGTCTGTTGGAGGATGTATGGTGCTCCCGGAAAGCTCATCGGGAGCCTTGCGACAATGGTACTGTCGAAAACCAACTAGTTCCGAGGAATCTTTCTGGAAAACCAGAGTAATATAGACATTATGTACAGTGATGGCCAAAGGTTTGAGGCTAATATATATAGTTTTTTAAAAACTACTTGAAAGGAATAGGTTTTATAATATTTAAATTATTGCAGGATTATTAAAAACTACATTTTAAAAATAATAAGAAAAGAATGCAATCCTTGGTTGAATCCCAAATCACGTCCTTATCCTGTTCTTGTAGAAGGTGTGTTTCAATTCTTGGAGCTTTTCTATTCAATCAAAAGGAAAAATGATATGGGTGAAATGAATGATGTTTCATAATTATAATCTATTTTTGTGCTTAGGTAAACTTAACTAGCATATCAGGGTGCGCTGTGTAATTTGTCACCTAACTTCAACATAAAATAAAAATAAAAAGTCATTCTATACATCTATATTTACCAAAGTTAGGTGTTACCGACTTGAAGGATTGTCCTAGACATTTGTTCAATGAAATTGTCGTCGCCCTCAACCTGGGCTTCAAGGAAGCGTTTGGACCTGGTGCAGGCTTTCCCAATCGCTTTTTTTTGTATAAATGTATTAATACTGTGGTGATCTCGGACTTAAGCTCCACTTTGGTGGTGCAGATGGATTTGTTGGTCGCTTTCTCAACCAAGCTCCACAAGGAGATTTAAGTCTGGGAAGTAGAGAGGCTAGGTATTCGAAATGATGTCGTGAAAGAAATTGTCTAGCTTTTAGGACTTGGAGCCGAGGCCTGTTGCCACACATACTGCCTTCCAGCGGCCAAAACCTGGATGAATCGCAACATCAACTCCTCCAGGCACTTGATGTAGCCTTCCATTATGATTCTGAGGCCCTCCAGAAAGATAAACGGAGGCATAACTTTGCCTTCGCTTCAAAACATCCAAGCACCATGGTGTGGACAGGGACTTGGTCTTCATGACTCTTGGTACCTCCTTAGGGGAATCAGTAAGCCATGGATTGTTGTGCGAGTTCACCACTTGATCCAGCAAGAAATACTTCTCATCTGAGTAGCACCAATACATGCCAAACTTGGGGGTATGTTTCGGTTTGCTACAAGCTTCACAGCACATTCTTTCCACTAGTCCAACTTCTGCAACATAATCTGGATCTTTCTCCTTCATCTTGTTGGAGTGCTAGCGGATGTCATCATGCACCAACTGACTGATGACAACTCTGAAATTCTCTTGACCCTAACTATGGGCTTAATTAACTTGCTGAAATCGTTGTCAATGATAGCCTGGATCTCCACACCAAATTCGGGGGGTTCTATTCCTATCACAACCCTTAGAGATAGACTCCAAGCCACAAGACCCTCGTAATTATAGCCTGACTCATCCAACTCTTTCGTTATCATCTGCACCCTGCTCAAATTGTCACCCAAGCACTTAGTCATCTTAAAATTAGACTTCCCGTGGTTTTAGCAAGCAGTGCATATTACCATTTCCAGATTTTTAGAGATTAAACTCAGCCATGGTATTACTTATTTCACAGCTGATGCACAGCTGTGTCTACTATGATAAGAAGAAGAGAGAACCGACTCCGGCCAAGACGCATGCTTTACCAAACGGTGAAAATTTACCCAACGTATCCTATATGGATATTTTATTAGCTGGAAAAATTATGCGTGCAAACACGAAACTCAGAAGAGGGCGACCTCCAACTTGCTCCAAACACGTATGCCGATTTCTCTGTTCTCTTCCTTAACAAGATACACATCAGTTCTGTGATTCCTTATTTGTCGACAATTTATGAAGCTCCATTCTCCCGGTGACATCTCTTTTCATTTATTTCGTCCCATTCTTCCCTGAAGTACTAACTTCCTTCTTTCCCTCTTCAAAAAATACCTACCCTCTCCTCAGCTCTTTCTTCCCAAGCCTCTACAGACGTTCTCTCCTTCTTTTTGTTTACCTCATTGGGATCTTTAACAACCCACTTTCGCTTTGACTTTAAAAAGGCTCTTGTTAACATTCTAAAAGAGCTTTGATAAAGCTGAAAGCAGAGAGAATAAATACATGTGGACGTATTAAAATTGTCTGAAAAACGGCTGAAAAACTATAGGAAGACTTTTGTTGAAAATGGAAATAGTTCCTCGTATGCACCGATTAAGAGCAACCATCCTCAAGGGTCTGTAATCGGTCTCTTGTTTTTATATATAAATAATTTTGATGGATTTATTATTGAAAATTTTAAAAGTGCTAATGATACGACTTTCCTCTACTAGGTCAAAATACTAGTGTCTGCAAAACCTTTCGAAGAGACGGATTGATTAGTCGAATGGTCAGAAAGATAGAAAATATAATTCAACATGGGAAAGTTTAAGGAAACGCATATAGGGCACGCAATCTAAGGAGTGATTATAATATTGGTTGAATTTTAAACAAGGTACAAAAAGAAATGAACGCCTGGATTTCGATCAAATCTTCTATAACTTTTGCCAGAGAAGATCCAAGGATTCCAAATTTGGTGTATGATAAACTACATGTATAAAGTAGGTATGAATAAAGTTTATTGAAATATGAATGAATAAAACGAAAGTTATCAACAATTAAATCGAAAAAAATGCCTATGTATACGGATCCGAATGCTTAGACGAGTACGACCTGTGATTAGCAAGCCTAAAAGTGCGCTATACAGCTGACGCTAAACTTTTCAGCCAGCTCGCGTGATGACAGATGTGGATCAGCTTTGTCACGGGCGCACAAACGGTGATTTTCATTAAATGAGGATCGATCACTTCTTGGTTGATCTTTCAGATCGAAATGGCGACGCTGAAAATTCTTAAGCCACTCGTAAGCTGTGAGACGAATTATTGTTTCTTCTCCAAATGCTCGACTGATACGGGGTTACGATTGAGAAGCGTTTAGGTCGGCCTTGTAATCATACGTTAAAAGTGTACGTTGCTATTCACAAGAAAGAATCATTTGATGGGTAATATTTGAAAGTTTAGATATCCTAAAGGGTGTCCCACTAATTACTGTGTAGTGGCCTAAGTTTTCCTCGGCCTAGTTTGAAAGTGCATAGTGACCTAGTCGACCTAGGCTCTAGGTCACTGTGCTCTTTCAAGCGAGGCCTAGGAAAGACTAGGCCACTACACATTACCTAGATGTACACCTTGTATAAATCTAGAAATAGATAACTTTTGAATATATCAATAAAAAAATAAACCCTTAAAAAAGGTTGTGCGGGAACTTTGTTTCCAGCCTAATAATTAGATACACGATACCAGCACCTTCGCTTCTCTCACAAAACCATTAAACCGCAACTCAAAATCTCCCTTACATTAGAGCGCAAGGCCTATGTTGCCTGTCACTCATTCACAAGGGATCTAACAGAACCCTCTTTTCCTGCATCTAAAAATGGACATAGGAGCCACTATAACCTTACAGAATTTTATTAACGAGGAAGATAAATGCTGGGTATATAATTCAAGACTTTAAAGGCGCGAAAATACATTTCAGTAAGGAAATACTCCTCATCACAATTGCTCATGACCTCAGCCACATGCTCGAAGGCAACATATTTTTTTGGTTCTAACTGATTTCAGAGCAATAGTGGAAGCGTTCGATTGTCATTGAACATTTCCAAAAAACAGAATCCCAATGATGATCCATAGACGCGCATCTATCAACGCATGAACCATCATCTTCGGTTCAAATCAGTGATCTAATTACCTATTGCGAGTCTTTTACCTCCGAGGTACCCTTATATTCATTAGCAAATGCACGGTTAATAGGTCAGGAATTAGTATCCTTAATTGCTAATCGTTCCTCTTCTTCTGTATTTCATGAGATTGCTTTATCCTAATCTAACTCCTATACCATATGAGATCTTTATAAAGGGTTTTTACTACCCTATTTATTTACCCCGGACTTTCGTTAGCTTGATTACTCTCATAACTTAGCTTATTTAGGCATACACACTACACCTAAGTTAATCCGAGATAGTATTGTATAAAAGAACATAAAAAAGGACGAGCTGGAATGTATTTAAAAATTGCTTGCATTGTAAAGGTGACGGGACATACTAAACCACAATACACCCATATTTTTGCAACGGAGTTTTACTTTCATACCATTCATATTATCTCTCGCTCACGAAGTAGATGGGGGCTTTATTTTCATGGGCATCACATCACAGTCCGTAGTAAAAACCTTTTATAATAATTATGTTGCCCGCTTATTTGGGCCTGTCAAAATAATATCGGACAATGCACTACAGATTCACTTGCGATTTTTAAGCTTCAAGTAACAGCTCTGCTGCTTCAAGCAACAGAGCATATAGACATCTTCCCCTGCCAATCCAAGAGCCAATGTGATATTGAAAAGAAGCCTTCGCATACTCAAATTGTCTTTCCTCACAAAAACGTTTCCCATCCTCAATCAGCGTCGCTAAAAAATTTACACGCATTTCCTTTGTCACTCCACAGTTCGCTAGAGATGGACAGCTGTTTTGCTCAGCTCAGTTAACCTATGGTTTTATATTGTAGGCCCTGCTAGAATGTGATTCACTCCAACAGCAATTTGAAATTAACCTACAGGAATGAATGAACTCACTTACTCATCTAATCTCACGTAAATTGGCTCCCCAGCAATCCTTTATCCCGAAGTACCCGGAGAACTGAATACACATATTCGTGAACGAAACGTAGGTGACGCTAGCATTTTACGACTATATGTACAACACAGGTCTTCGCACTTCCTTCATAAAAAGGTGGAAATTACGAGCGTATATAAGAAATTTAAAATCAACTCACAATTCACCAGTAAGTTTAAGTTTCACGGCCAAAGAAGGCATTGAAGTAGTAAGTGAGGTACAAACAACGAGTTAAATACCAGGAAAAACGCAATGACTCAACACACCAACAAGTGACTGAAGAATATGTAGGTAATAATCGTGTAATTAATATTCTTCCCATACCTCTTTTTCACTCAATATTTAGTTGTTGTGTTGAATTGATGAACTATGACACCCCTACCATCAAAGGTAAAAGTTGAATTATTTGTTGATTTTAATTTTCTTCTCAAAACTTTCATCATATTTTTGTGGTTTAAATTTATTCTCACCATTTAATCAACTTAATATTAAACCATTAACCAAATAAAGGCCTTTTACCTAGTCTATTCAACAGGTATATTCCCTTTTATATTGTATTTTATATGATTCATAATTACTTCAAGAGGAAATATCGTACACATACCAAACAATCATACAAATGACACTCCCTTTTCTCTCAGAAAGGAGGATGTATGTCGCAGGCTAAATATTTCGTCATGTCAGCCTCCTCTTCTGTTTGCAGTCCAATAAAATGTTCCCCCAAAACGCTCAAACTCAAAATTACTCTAAACGAGAAAGCAGCGAGACTGATATTTGTGGCTTCCATTATCAAAAGATATGTTGATTGGATGAAAGAGAAAAGCAGATGGCTAAAAAGACTGACAGAAAAATTACATGCGTTCCAACACACAAACAATAGCCCCCCACAAGCTAATTTCCTCAATTGATAGGCCGAGAGTGGATATGATGGAAACAATGGGCGTGTCTTATAATTTAAAAAAAAATAAGGAACTGACATTGGAAATTATATAATCCAATTGAGATTCATTCAGTCACTGTTTAATTTGATCGTTATTAAGTTTGTCGAGTGTTAAATGACTGAGTTGGGCTAATCAGGCAATTCGAGGGACTTAATTAGTTCTCAACCGTTCTTCAACTTCGTCATTTCTTAACATTATGAGGCTCAAGTACTTTCTTCTCTCTACTATTTGTAAATTCTACATGAAGATTTAATTTATGATAATAAAGGTCCACTTATAAAGACGGTGGCTTTAATATCATAGTGTGTGGAGAGGCAAAAAATAGAATAGCTGAATGCTATACAAGAGCATCCCAACCCTACATATTTATATCTATGTAAATGAACAGGAGGGAAATAAAGGGGGAGGATGAAAGGGGCAGGTTGATGTCACGACAGGACTACCGTGCTTGGGTCATTCGAATTACTTTTAAGAGTTTATATTTTTAATTATAATTATCCATTACACTATAATTTAGGAAGGCAGTTTTCTTAAAAAGTTCATTTTTAGTCGCGTGCGAGTATAGTCGCGGACGACTCTATATATCACTAAGTCAGTCGTTCGAGCCCTGTTTTGGTTTGTTTCTTTTTGCTAATAACATTGTAACTTTTCGGCCAATTCTAACGAAATTTGAAACCCTTATGTTGTTGTATGTCGAGGAATAGGTCACCTCCCTAGACAATACGTATATATATATATATATATATATATATATATATATATATATATATATATATATATATATATATATAGTTATATATACATATATCTTCTAATGTGGGTACGGGGCCTTCGCTACGTACAAGTACGTTCACTTCGTAAGAGTAATCCGTTGATTACGAGGTATAAGAGTGCGATTTACTACAGGGGCCGATAGCGTTTGATGAGTTTACCAAGTTGCACTTCAAGGGTATATTTAAAGAGTGTAAACCAAAATATAATTTTAATAAGTCACGAGTTAACATATATATACATACGGGAAATATAGATAATGTAAATAAGGACAATTCTGACAGAATATACATTAATTGGCAATCGGGTAACATTAATTACTCGTTAATCAGCTTTTAAATGGGATACTATAAATCAGTTATACAGAGGGAATATTTATATGTCGGAAAGTGGGTTGATTAACGGGAGATATATGCAAGGGTCGTTTTACCTTAATGGGGTCACCTCGAGGAAGGGGAATCCTTTAGTGAGTCGACCTGGGGAAATGGAGACGGACAGTGGACGTGACTCTCGACTGAATATCCTGCCGGTGACGAGGATGAAGGGGGGAGGACCAGAAGACGAGTTCACGATCCTCCTTGAAGACGGACGATGGCATCTCTGCTCCAGAGAAGTGCAACCTCCAAAAGTCGAGACTCTAACGTGGCTCGGCGCGAAGTCTCACACGGAAAACTGGAGATTCTTGACGGTGAGGGGGTCCAGCTGAGACGAGAGGAATCTCGGCCATTCCTTCGGGGACGAAAACGATTCGAGGCTTGCTCTGAACTGAGTAAGCCTTCACAAAAGAGATAGATCTGGCTGGTGCGATCCAACCTCGATAGTATAAGCGAATATCACGGACTTGGGGAAACAGACACACGATCTGAACCGAAGGCGACGGATTCTCAAACTCAATCTGCCGATATTCGAAAACCCAGGGTATTTATATGACGGCCATTTTTTTGGTTTCTCCTCGTTGGCAGACTCAGACGACTGGCTGATCACTTCCGGCGGCCAGAGGGATGATTGTTTGTAGCCTGACCCAAGTCTTAATGGCCTTTACGATGTGAGCGGGAAACTTTCGGCTGGCAGCTTCCCGAGTACGGAAAAAGCTTTTAGCACGCTCAACTTAATTAACTGCACCTGTGAGGCAGCTGACGGTTATTAAAATTCTTTATTCTTCTTTTTCTCTATGGGTTGAGAGATTACTCCACGTGGACTTATACTAAGAAGACAGAGAGAGGGAAGGAATTCGTGACACAAATGAAGGGGATATTCTTCTTGGCTTCCCTTTCCCTTACACTGTACATTCTCCCCTTCGAATGATATATTTGCAAAAGTCATCCCAAGGTTAGCCTTAGAATTATTTGTCAATAACATTCTAACTATTCAGCTGATTTTAACGAAATTTGAAACCTTTATGTTGTTTTACATTCTCCCCTCTGAATGATATAATTGACAAAGTCCTCTTAAGGTTAGCCGCTGAATTATTTGGCAATAACATCATAACTATTCAGCCGATTCTAACGGAATTTGAACCCTTATGTTGTTTTACATTCTCCCCTTCGAATGATATATTGGCAAAGTCCTCTCAAGGTTATTTTGGGTATTATTGAAATTTTTGAAGGTCGGAAGGTCATAAACCAGAATAAGTGAGAGCATGCAACTTTTAGTCAGCAGACTTTGTTTAGTTTGAGGTGTTACAAATTTCGGGATATGGATATATTCATGGCCTAAAGTTTTAAAATTAGTTTATCGTAAGATTCTGGTACTGAGGAAATGCACGAAAATGACTTGAAATTTATCTCTACTTATTTCAATACTGTGACAGGTGTGCGCGCGTGGCAGTCGCGCAGTTACGATCGCCCAAAACAAATTTCTCAGCGAATGGCATTCGTCTCTGTTTTCTTTCCAGCCTTTGAATTTCCTCGACGAGGCCGAAGAATTGACGACGAGGTAAAACCGACGATTACGACGACCACGACGATATTTTAACTTTGGAATTTTTTAAAACAAAAAAATATATAAATGGTGAAGTTCAGAATGAATAAATATGATTATCGAATTTATAGGAATTAAAAAAAAATTGAATTACAAATTTTGTTGTTCAGAAAAAAAATTAATTAAAATCAAGGCATTGCTTTTTTGATATTTTGAATTTTCATATATTAGAATGTTTTATCGAAATTCTTTCTAAAATAGATTTTACATTTTAATCTTTACCCAGCGGAAATAACTTCTCGCCACTAAAAATGACTTAGTCAAAATGAAATATTACAGCAAATATACGAGTAGATCATAAAAAAGTCCTACGGATTGTTTTTTATTAAAGAATACCGACAAAAGTTTTCTTTTGCATTTTGGCCTAGAAAGTAATCATGGCTCTGTAAAAAATAGACCCAGCGTAAATTATTAGGAGATATGTACTGGAAACCTTTTTTAATTTTTATAGACCAAAACCCCTTTGCCAGAGCCGGATAAGCCATAGTCCACAGATCCAACGTCTGCATGCGAATCACAAATTCCTCCCGTTAGGGAGAATGGCGAGACGCTCTTCTTGTATTTTTATATATAATTAACTGATAATTATATCTGTAAGAAACAAAGGAATAAAGAAAATGAGAAAGAAAGGTGTAAAAAAAGAATATACAAGAATATAAGAAATGCTTTTGAAATGCCAAGTTTGCTTACTTAATACATAATTTCCTATAACGACCTCATTTTATTTCTCAAACATTGTTAAACCTTTGCATTGAAATTTGATTTTCCTGATGACATATAAGGAAGTGGGTTGTAGACTTTCCTGAAGAAAACTATGAAAAACTAACAAGTTCGATCATATTTAGATCCTGCCTTGTACATATGTGTAAAGGTTAAAAAACTTGAAGTTGCATTTAAGAGAAATTGCTCAAATCTTGCATCCCTCCTTCTGAATGTCATGTATGTATGGAGGATGCGCCCGGGAGTTATTCTTAATAAGGTAGCGACCCTACAATTTTTTTTCATACAGTAGAGGTAGGGGAAGGTATACTGGGAGATTTAAACGATGGAGCGGAACTGGAGCAAGTGGGGAAAACGCGAAGCACAAAATTCAGAGTTGGAGGAGGGGAGCACAGACTTTATGACAAAAACTCGACTCAAAGAGAGGTGGGGAGGTACAGAACATAATGATTCAGAGTGCCAGAGAAGTGAGGCAGAACCCTTCGTGTCCATAGAATAGGAAAAAAGGGACAATGATAATAAAAAGGAAGAAGCCACCTTGAAGCAGTTCTCCGCGAACAATGATGACAGCTTCGCCTTAGTAAAGGGAAAAATGGCGCGAAGCAAGGGTAACTCCCATCCAAGGGTAAAAGTGCAGTGACTTCCAACAGGTTTGCCGCACAGAAAGACAGGGAGGGGAATGCAATACTTGTTGAGACTCACGGGTGAGGCACCATGAAAAGTCAAGCAAAGGGGCTGGAAACACCAGCTAGCGGGAGGAAAGCCTCCCGGGATAAAGGAAGAAGGAAATCTCAAGACGCGTGGAAAAAAACAAGGAAGCAAAACAGAAACAAACCGGTAGTCGCTTTAGCGACGGGAAACGATTTGTTCCTTTGAGCTGAAAATCCTGGAAATACGGAGACTATTTTAGGGAAGATCATTGTTCTTGCAAACAGATGAGACAAAAAAGAGTAAGTCTCTAATCGTGCGGAGAAAACGTGACCTAACGACAAGGGTTATGCAATTACCAAATGTATGAGGCTTAATTTGCCTCTAGGTAAGTACCTTATGGGGAGCAAAGTAGGTTTTTTGGACCCATTTGTCGACTTCTATGGGGAACACAGCGATTTACGAGGGGTGATATTCATCTGAAAAACCTGGGAGGAGGGCCTCTTAAGAAGGTAATTAGCAGTGGAAAAATATGCGTAAATAGGGGCAACGGTAAGCGGAACCCTAGAAGTGTGACTAATTCGAAGGAAGATATACTAAATGTTTCGACGCGTGAGAGAGTGTCATCCGACGACAACTTTCCTCCTATCGCAGTACCTCCAATAAGAGCTTTTAACGTGTCTGAGTAAGATCTTGCTCAAGCAGGTCTTTTCGGGGTCCGGCCCATGTCGACGGAGGGATGGAAGGGGGTGAGATAAGAGGGAGGGTGAAATACGAGCAAATATGATAGGAAAAAATAGAGGATGAACAGTTGGGAAATGTGTCGAGATAGGAGGAGTGGGAGGGATTGGAGAGTTGTTCATAGGTAAGGGTTGGGTATAGAGGACGTGCAAACGGAAGCCTCTCTAAACACTCTTCTTTTTAAAGCCAGGTCACTACAGAACATGTTCTATGAGTTTGTTGCGCTCCTGGCTTTAGAGGTTCCTAACTTGATCGGGATCACAGAATCCTGGATTGATACCTAAAATAAAGATATGGAGTGCGAATATTTTGTTACCGGTTATTAGATGTACCGCGTAGATAAAACTGACAAAGTGGGAAATGGGGTCATGTTACACATCAAAAAAATTCTGAAATTTTGCAAACACTTCACTGCCCACAGCACTAAATCATTGAGGTCGACATCGAACTAAGAGGATCCGCCTATGGGATTCTGCCCATCTACAGACCCACGCGTACGCCTTTTTGAGAGGGATTGGTCATTGTATGATGAGTTAGGATCATTTCTGGAAGGTAAATTTTGGATTGAAATGAGTGAATTCAACAGCCATAAAAACTGAGAAGCCAGGGAATCTCTGCATGACAGCCTACTTCTTCTAGAGTTTGTGAACGATATTTTCTGTCTCATTGGGTGACGGAGCCAATGAGAGGAAATAATATCTTTGACTTAGTTTTGACCTCAGGGGATGACATAATTTCGGATCTGTCAGTCAGGGATAAATTAGGTAATAGCGACCATAGGATTGTTTGGTTTAGGATCAGATTCGCATATGATATCTGTGAGGGAGAGTCACCCTCCAGTAAACCTTACTTTAGATGAGCAAACTTCTCTGGATTCCATACCAGACTACAACACTTGAAAGTCCGAGAAGCAAATGGCCCTGCCCAACTCAGATCTCATTTGATGAAAGACTTCATGAGTAGACAATCATTGTTCACCCCTTTAAAAAACGTGGTAGTGTTCTATCAAACCAAATTGGATTAATCAAGAAGTTGAATAGCTATAGAGCATAAGAATATGGCAAAGCCAATACAAATGGTGACTTTCTGAAATTCAACCTGCTTAGAACAATATTAAAAGCAATATACGAACAGCAAAACGCAGAGATAGGATGAAGATGGCTCGTCTCTACAAGGAAAATCCCAAGGAGATCTTTGGTTACATTAACAGTCAAAAAGCAATAAGTAAAAAATTGGCCCACTGGTTTGCGTGAATGGAATTATGCATCACCCAGACCATGAGAATGCAGACACACTAAATGAGTATATTTCCTCAATTTTCACTGTGGAAAACGATCAGCATATTCCGGAGCCAATTATAGAGTGCGAATGAGATAGGTTAGTCTCGATTAGATGTTCAACTGAGGATATTGTCAGAATGATAGGCAGGCTTAAGAGGTTTAAGTCACCAGGAGGAGATTGTTTTCCCCCAAATTTCCTGAAGGAGGTCAAGATGGAGGTGGTCCCACCTTTCGCTTCGATCATTATTTGATCTCTAGAAACTTGGGAAGTACCTGGGTGAGGCAAATGCCTGCCCTATCCTTAAGAAAGGAGACAGTCAGCAACCAGGTAACTACCGACCTGTGATTCACGTCTGTCCCTGGTAAGCTCTTTGGAGAAATAATAGTAGAAGTGAGAGTTGACTATCTGGAATCCCTTGACCTAACGTTGAACTCTCAATATAGGTTTTTGTGGCTTAGGTTCTTCCTCGCGAATCTAATAGAGTTCTTTCATGAGCTATTCACAGAAAACAAACGAAGCAAGGCGGGGGATGTTATCTATCTAGGCTTTAAAAACGCCTTTGATAAGGTACCCCACCAACGACTGATTTCTAAGGTTTGTGCGGCGGGAATCTCAGGAAAAGTCATTCACTGGATAGAGAACTGGTTTAAAAACATGATACAGGGGGTCATAGTTAATGGGGGTGGCGTCTAAGTGGAGCCCTTTTACAAGCGAAGCCGACCAAAGTTCTGTGATCTGCCTATGGCTCTTCATTATCTATATTAGTGATATAAATGAGGTTATAACTCCTAAGGTCTCCAAGTTAGCAGACGACATGAAGTTGGGAAAAATGTCTCAAAAGCGAGGATTTAGAAAGCATTAGATTTGACCTAAAGCAGATAGCTAAGCAGTACGCAAAATGGCACATGGTCTTTAACATCGGCAAGTGTAAGCTTATGCATAAAGACAAAAGTCTATCCCGAGGAGAATACACTTTGCAATGTTGCAATGTGCTGCCATTGGGAACACAGTGTCAGAAATGGTCTTGGTAGGCATCAGAACAGACGATCTTAAGTTACCGAAGCAATGCATAGAAGCCAAAAAGAAGGCTCAAAGGATGCTAGTATATATTAAAAGGCAATTCGCTTATGGGAACAAGGAAAGCGTATTTACATTGTAAAATTCCCCAGTCCCCCCCCAATCTGGAGTACGAAATGCAATTCTGCTGTCCATCCTACAAAAATATATAGATCGTTTGGACAGGATGAAAGCCCAGGTGACCAAATTGATCTCGTCCATCAGGCATATGTCGTATGACCAGCGCCTTGAAGAGGCGCTGGTCATACTCTCCCAGGTATTTAAAATGTTTAAAGGGCCCAATCAAAGTGGACTGACGAGTAATGTTCTAGCTTAGAGAAGGAAAGAACCGAAACCATGGGTACAAACTAGAATTTATACATTTCATACATGATCTTCGCGGAAACTTTCCCGTACAAGATATGCAACGAATGGAAATCTCTCCTCGCAAAAGTTGTTAACAGTGAGACTGTGGAGCAGTTCAAGGATCGTTTTGACTAGTTCATATAAAGGCTTTATATATGTTTAAGTCGCAGTATATCCATGCAAATAGGTCAGAAGTACTCTCTCGTTATAGGCAGAAAGGCCTTATTAGGTCACTTCGTGTAACTCTCTCTGTCTTTGACTTTCTCCCTCATTCTCCACTCTCCCTCTCACTCTCTCGGTCTCTTTCTGTCTCTCCCTTACTTCTCTCTGCCTCTCTCTCTCTTTCTCTCTCTGTCTATTTTCTATCTCTAACTCTCTCTCTCTCTCAGTCTCTATCTGTCTTTCTCTCTCCTTCAAGGTCTCTCTTTCTTCCTCTATCTCCTGAAGCTCTATCTCTTGCCTCTCTGTGTCTCTCCTTTGGTCTCTCAAAGTATCAATTTTTTATTTCTCTTTGGATGTGTATTTCCCTTATCTCTGTATATCTATTTTTGTTTGGCGCTCTATGTCTTTCTGTCTTACTCTGTCTCTCTATGCCTCTCTAGTAAGGATCAGTAGAGTTGTTGCTATCAGCCTTTCAATGTAATCTCGATGTAATTCCTCTGCGTCTCTCTGTTTTTACTCTTTCTCTTTTCTCAGTCTATCTGTCTTTCACACACTCTCTCCTCTCTATCTCTATATCTTTATATCTCTCTGTCTCTCATTTCTCTTTAAGGGGTACGGCGATTTGCTTTATTGGGCACCGTGCTGACAGGACTCAGCGCCCCGTCCGGCCCAGTTAACCTCTCCTCTTTCTTTCTGACACCGTCTTATTACCCTGCTTGCGCACTTTCCATACAACCTCTCCGACAACTTTCTCTTATCGGCTTCTAATTTTACAGCGTAGACGCCGAGCAGCTTCCTCTCACCCAACCATCCGGATCGGAGCTAAGGGGGTGAGGGACAACACCCCCTCACCGAGAGCACCGATTTGGGATGGTGGGTTTTTAACAACCCAATTAAACCCCTACCATCACCATGACCTTCCTTGCCAATTTCACTGTCTATCAGTTTTAAGCCTAACCTAAGGTGGAGCCACCATTCCGAAGGGCTGCCTGGCCACTAAGGGGGGGGGGGAGAGGTGTGCTCCTAAATGGCGGCAGCTGGCTTGCTCGGACCTGTGTTTATCCGTTATTGAGCGGGATAGTGCGTGGGTTGATTAGGGTGTGCGTCCCGTGATATAAATAAGGTTACCATGCCAGATGATGATTTATTCAAAAATACTCTCCTTCTACCTTCTTCCCTAACATCGTTGCAGTAAGCTTTGGGCAGCTCCTTTTCTTTCACAGTGGACTGCCAAGAAAGCGCACAGGCGACCGAATATTGACCGCTCTCGCTGCGGGCCGCCTGATAGGGCCAACCCTTTTAGGGGGGCAAGAGATGGCACGACCCGTCGGCCCGTGCCCACTAACGTCCTGCACTCGTGCATTCTCCTCCCCTTCACTTCCTCGACGGATGCAGGTTCGCCGGCCTAAGACGAGACGACTAAAGATAACTAGAATGAGATCCGTGATGTATTGGGGAGGGATTGCCACTTGGAGACCCCTTGAGATGCACATTGTCCCTTAGGTGACCCAGCTCCAGCCGTTAAGAACTTCCAGGTGGTCAAGCGCGGGCTCAGTTCCAAGCACAGAACCCGAGTCCGCCCCCGTGAAAGCTCCTCCCCAGACGGCTTGGGTCCCCGAGGCCTCACAAGAAGAGGAGAGATCTCCTCATTCAGATATTACCTGGAGTCTTCGAGCCTGTTGGCTTAAAACCCTTTCCCGTAATTCGCATCACTGATGGTAGCATGTTGGCCAAGGGCAACATGATCCATCAGAGGAGAACACTAGCTAGCGTGTTTGCTAAAGTGACGAAGGAGACCCGTTCCTCGGACTGAAGCTTGCTGTGAATGTGTCGAATCCCTATGATATGGCCATGATTAGTGCCCTTCGGACACTTGATGGCACGCCAGTGAGTGTGACGCAGCAATCTACCATGAACTTGTGCAGTGGTTTATGCGAGGAAACTCGTGGACTACTCCATATATGAAATTACCTTAGAGCTGGCCGACCATGGAGCAGTCAAGGTAGAACATGCGATGAGAAAACAGAGATGGGTTTCCAGACCCACCCCTACGCTCTTCGTTACGCTCGACTATGACAAACTATCTGAGTCGGTACGTGCCATTAGTATAGCTGCTACCGCATAAAGGCATTCATGCCACTGCCGTGGAGGTGCTTCTACTGACACCGCTTCGGCCATATGAATCGCTCATGTAAAGGTGCAAGGTCGGGTTTACCCGAACTCTGTGTAAGTTGCTACAAGGCTGCACACGATAAGTCTAAATCGTGTGTGGACGAGTGTGTCAATTACGGAGAGCCGCATCTTGCTTCTTTAAAGCAATGTGGTGCGTATCTCCTTGACAAGGAAATCTTGGCCGTTTGGCTCGGGATCGTCTCTCATATCGCGAGGGTAAGAACTTGGTCATGGTGGGCCCAGCGCTGCTGGGGACGTCTTATGTCTCAATGTTAAAAAGGATACCCTGTGCCATTGACACTTACAGTCCTACGAGCACGGTCGTTTCCGCTCCAATTCGGATCTATTCTGCTGGTTCTACCCACCTTGGCCGCTTCACTGGTAAAGCTTGATGAACAAACGGTTCACACCAAGGCCCGGCTAAAACCAGAGATTCCCTTTTCCACAGGCGTGACCGTTTTCCCAATGGAGCAGGAAGGCGGGGTCCCGCATGGAAGTATCTTCAGTGTCACACTGTTTACCCTGACCATCAACGCCATCATCTTATTGCTGCCGGAAGATGTTCTCGCTACGCTCTACTTGGATGACCTGGTGATATCCTTTGGTGCAGCCTAGATGCCAATCCTGGAGTGTCGACTCAAACAGGCCTTGAACCATGTCTCTTACTATGCCAAAGGGCACAGGCTTCGGTAAACCTTGTCCAAGACTAAGGTAGGGCAATTCTGCCGCCATCAACGGATACACCCTTACCAAGAGTTATTTCTAAATGGGGTTCTCCTGGAGCTGGTGGACTCGTGCCGTTTCCTTGGTCTTGTATTTGACCAAGGACACACCTGGGAGGCTCATATTCACAGCTTTAGGGTCTCTTAAACCTGCGACATGGATATTATTCGTTTCGTGACGTTCAGCGCCTGATGCGCTGATAGGGCTACTGCCTTACTTTTTTATCGATCCTTTGTTCGTTTGGAGCTCCACTACAGATTGGAGATTTATGCATCCACCGCCGAGCGTATATTGCGAAAAGTGGACTCGATCTATCACACCGGCCTTTGCCTGGAGACCGGTGCTTTCTGCACGTGCCCCAGTGAGAGCTTACTTGTCGATGCTGGGGAGAATCGCTAAGGTTTTAGGGCTAATAAACTACTTGGAGATCTCGATATAGCTCTCGGGTTGGTAGCGTCCCTGTTTTTGCCCAGAACGTGACGCAAGAAGATGCCACCTTTGACGATTTGTTAAGAGCCTCTGCCCCCAAAGCTTCTACACCTCCGGGAGTATTGCGTTCGGCCTCTTGGAGCACACTTCGTTTCACGGTGGAACCGTGCTAGTGTATACGGATGGTTCCAAATTCCGAATAGTCCGCGAGGACTGGGCGACCAGACCAGCGTTTTGCTCTTCCTTGCACCGATTACATTGAAGAATACAGGCAGCTCTCCATGCTGTTTGGTAAAGAAGATGAGATAACGTCGAGGGGAAGCTAAAGTTGCGTGCCATTGCGCTGCAACTGTTCCCACGGACCTACCCTTAATGCCACGATGGCTTCAGGTTGCTTTGTGTCGTTTCCGAATTGGACATACTTGCGGGATACACCGCCATTTGATGAAACGCTCGCCTGGCTCCTTCTTATTGAGACGACTGAGTTGTCCCCTAGACTTTTAGACACATTCTCGTTGAATTTCCCAGTCTTGTTGGTCTTCGCGCATGCTACCTCTTCTGGTACCGGGACAAGCGGGGTCTTACTACTTGTCCCTTGTACTCAAGACTGATTCGTGCACACAGAATTGAAGACTATACGACTTTTTGGAAGAGGCTGGTCTCTTTCACTTTATTTGGCTGTTTTTGTAGGTCGCATGTTCCAGTGGCTTGGGTATACGGGCCTACTGCCGACGCTGGAGCGCGCATCCTTTCTGTTATCTTTTTGCTTTCCTTACCTTTGTTTATATTTGTTGTTTTATAGACTGTGTTTTCTACACCTTGTTATTTGTTAAAACTACATTAGTAGTAGGCTATGTTGTGAGTATGGCAACCTTTGCAATAGTGGGCAGTCGTCAGATGGTCTCTGAAATTTTTTTTAAAATCTGTCTCTCATTCTCTCGTATTATCAGCGTTACAGAACGAGGCGTATTGAGATACATTGAAAACTTAAGATAAATAAGTCGCCAGACCCGGATATGAATATCCCCTCAGGTATTAAATGAAGCCAAAAGTGAACTAAATAAACCGCTGTCGTTATTGTTTAATTATTAGTTGCAGACCGGAATATTACCCGATAAATGGAAGCTCGCTAACGTAACACCAATATTTAAAAAGGCAGTAAATCTTTACCTAGTAATTATTACCCAATTAGTTTAACCTTGGTCCTTTTCAAAATGATAGAAACACCTACACGCGACAACTCGAGCATACTGCAGGGAAACGCCTAAGCGTAGGAGACGTGAGGAATAGCCCGTGTTACCTTAAATGCCTATTCTTTGATGCCAGATCAATACGAAACAAGTGGGACGACCTTGTGGTTGTATTGGCCGGTGACAACTTATTATACGTAGTTGCCATTGTAGAAACCTGGCTTCATAGTGACACTTGATATTTCGAGGGTGAGTATATGATTCCCCGTTACAGGATGTTCCACTGCGATAGACCTAATCGAGCAGGTAGCGGAGTATTGGCAGCTCCCCATACCGCCTCGTGGTGGTATATATGCTGCAAAGGCATCCGAGGAAGTGGACTCGAACCTGGAAGCTAAACTTGCCGAGTTGGTGGAAAATCGCCCAAGCGATTTTCCACCAACTCGGCAAGTTTAGCCTCAGTTGGGCGATTGCAACTGTCGTGGAGTTAACTGGGGTGATAGATCGTATGACGAGGAAGAGACAAGACTCATTGACTTCGCTGGCAATAACTTTTAGACTCAATGGGCAAAAGAGCCGTCGATAGGTGGGAACCTGTTGGACTTAGTGTTCACCACCGAGGATGACATGGTCTCTAGACTGAGCGTGGGTGAATTTCTGGGCGGTAGCGATCATCGAACAGTCTTATTCACAATACGCTCTCCGTTGCGGCATTCCATCTCGCTATGCTGCCTACAAACCCGATTACCGATGTGCCAACTTCAACAGTCTACGACATGCCATAAGCCGACTGGAACCTGTAAGTGGTAAAAAAGCCTCAGCCAACTGCCTGAGATTCAAATACTGCTTCATAAACCAGCAGTCCAGGTTCGTTCCGCAACAAGAGGTGAATGAAAAATCTGTTCAACCTAAATGATTCAATTACAGCATTGCTTCAGCAATTCGCAACAGAAAAATTAGCTAGGTTAATTGTAGAATTAGTGGTAGCAACGAGAATCTCATGCAGCATAGAAAAAATATTAGAACTGTAAAAATACTGGTGCGCCAAGATAAATGCAACGAGGAACTTCGGGTCGCGTCCCTCTGCAAAGAGAAACCAAAGTAATTCTTACTGGACGTAAATAAGTAAAAACCATTTCGCCAGCGCATAGGCCCTCCAAGATATGACGGTGGTGCTTTGAAAGAGTCGAACTTGCTATCGATAACGTGTTGAACGACTACTTCATCTTTGTGTTTACAAGTGAAGAAGATAGCCGCACCAGGATCCCGGAGTGTATATTAATGAAGGTGAGAACCTAAGAGAAATAATATTAGTCAATGAGGAAGTGGAAGCTAGAATTAAGAACCTTAACCCATACAATTGTCTAGATCCAGATGGCTTTCTCCCTAGAGTCCTTCGTGAAGTGAGCGAATCGTTAGAATAACTTGAATAACTTGATCCTGGATTACTAAAACGGGTTTCGCAGGAACCGATCGTGTCTCACAAATCTATAAAAAGACTTTCACGACATTTCAGGTGTGTACTATCGCAGTCAGGCTGTGGTATCATATACCTGGACTTTCCATAGGTCTTTGATAAGGGTACCACACCGCTAGTTAATGTTCCGCACTGTTGGCATTACAGGTAGGGTGGCAAGCTGGATTGAGAACTGATTGTCAGACAGGCGACAAAGAGAGAATAAACTGGGTAGGCTCAAGATGGCCCCCGTGAGTAGTGGGGTACCGGAAAGTTCTGTGGTTGTTCCTCTCTTGTTCATCATCTATATAAATGATATAGACGATGGGTCGCTTTGCTCAATATCCAAGTTCGTGGACCATACAAAATTAGGAGGCAACGTGAGCTCACGCGATGAGTGGAAAATCTACAAAGCAGCCTTCAAAGGTTAGGTGAGTGGTCCGAGAATTGGCAGGTGCCATTTAACCTTGACAAGTGCAAGGTGATGCACATTGGCTATGCCAATCCTCGAGAAGACTACCAGTTGTAGGTAGAGTTCTGGATGTGACGGACCTGGAAAAGGACTTGGGCGTGCAAATTAGCAGCGACTTAAAGTTTTCCAGGCAGTGTGCGAATGTAGAAAAAAAAGCACACAAAGACTATTGGGTCACATAATGAGGCAATTTCGCTTCTGTAATAAGGAGATTGTCATCGAATTGTATAAATCTCTAGTCTGACCTCACCTGGAATACGCCGTTCAATTTTGATCGCCTATACTGCGTAAAGACCTTGATAGACTGGAACGTGTCCAGGCCAGGGCCACCAAGCTAATTCCCTCACTTAGGCACAAAGACTATCAGCGTCAGCTTCGAGTAATAGGGCTTTTGACTTTGGAGGTTAGCTAATAAAGAAACCTTCAAGATCTTAAAAGGTTTTGAAAACGTGGACTACAGTGTTTAAGTTGAACACAAATCCGACCAGTAACCATGGTTACAAGTTAGATTTTCCCCTATTCTACACTAGTATTTGCGTGAACTACACTTTTCGTATAAGATCTGCGCTACATGGGACAGAAGTCCGGTCGAGGTGGTAACTAGTTCGTCTGTAGAACAATTTAAATCTAGGCTAGATGATGTACTCCATAAATATGTATAGAACATAGATTATAGAAACAAGTAATATAGGTTTCAGCTATACTATTAAAATTTAATGATTGTGATCCTTTTTACATCATAATCAGGTGTCTTTTCTCGCTTTATGTGCCCGCAAAAGCGGGTGGGAGGGGATAGCCTTCGCCTGTGGTATGTTTTCTCCTATGCGCTATGTTAACGCCTTCCCCCAATAGTACCTCCATAATATGGACTACAATGTCCTTTGAGGTACAACTTTTCCTTGCGACTTCTTGTGATTCTCTCTATCAATTTTTCAGTCGCTGTCTTTCTCTTAGTCCGTCTCTGTCTCTATCTCTTAGTCTCGATTTTTCTCTCTCAGCCACTTTGTCCCAGGGTATCTCTTCAGAGAGGTACCTTCTCTGAATGGAGCATAAGGTCTTCTAGGGTACTTCTTATCCTTGTGCTACTTGTCAAACCTGCCACCGAGGAGTTCCCAGCACGGCTTCTGAAGGCAACGGTCATGCCTGACGAACCTTGTGAAATTTTTCCACTTCGTCTTCAGTGAGCACGATCGGGAAAAGGCGGTGGATGTGGTCTACTTAGACTTTTTAAAAACCTTTGATAAGGTACCACACCACCGTCTTCTCCGGAAAGTGCGAGCGCTGAGCCTATACGGGAAAGTAGCCGGCTGGATAGAGAACTGGCTAAGTGGGAGACGGCAACGGGTGATGCTAAATAGACTTGCTTCTGAGTGGGTGCCCGTTACTAGTGGGGTGCCTCAAGGTTCTATCGTGGGACCACTACTATTCATCATCTACGTCAACGACATGGAGCGTGACATGGTTGCCAAGATTTCTAAATTTGCCGACGATACCAAGCTAAGTATGAACGTTGCAAAGGATGGAAATACTACCAGCCTGCAAGATGATCTTCGGAAGATTGGGGAGTGGTCGGCCACGTGGAAAATGCCTTTCAACGTGAACAAACGCAAAGTGATGCATATCGGCCACCGAAATCCCCAATCACCCTATATCCTTAAGGGCATTGCTCTTGAATCTACCGACACTGAGAAGGACTTGAGTGTAACTATCACCAGTGACCTCAAGTCCTCGAAACAGCCTATTGAGGTCGAGAAGAAAGTCCAAAGGATGTTAGGGTATATAAAGCGACAGTTTGGATATCGGAACAAAGAGATAGTACACTGTCTGTACAACTCCCTCGTCCGACCGCACCTGAAGTATGCCATACAATTTTGGAGTCCTTCCTTTAGAAAGGACATCGAGAGATTGAAACGCGTTCAAGCTAGGGCAACCAAACTGATCCCTCTATCAGGCATATGAGTTATAATGATAGACGAAGGGAATTAGATATGTTCTCGCTAGAGACCCGTAGAATACGTGGTCAGCTTATCAAAGTGTTTAAAATACTTCGAGGCTTCGACAGACTGGACTACGGGGATATTTTCCAGCTCAGTGAGGGGATACCAATAAATCACGGCTACAAACTTGAACCGAAGCGATACCACCGTGATCTGTGTGGGAAATTCTTCACATACAGTATCTGTGGTAGTTGGAACGCACTTCCGACGGAAGTTGCCAACAGTGAATCTGTTGACAAGTTCAAGTCAAGACTAGATAAAGTCTTGCGAAATCGCCGTTAAGATCCTCGCGAGTGATCTTCGAGGTTGCCAACGGACACCTTCGAGGATTGCGCCAAAAGTACCCTCCTTGTATGGACCGTAAGGTCTTCTAGGGTACTTATTTTCCTTTTAGCTCCTTGTAGCGCGCTCTCTCTCTCTCTCTCTCTATCTCTCTCTCTCTCTCCGGCTCTCACCTTCTCTGTTTTTCTGTCTCTCTGTCTCTTTATCTTTATCTTTCTCCTTTTGTCTCTCTTCCTCCTTCTATTTATCATCATTCTTTTCTTACTTTTTATCTCTCATTATCTGTCTCTCACTCTGTTTGTCTTTTTATATATCTGAATCTTTCTGCCAGATGTCTGTTTCTCTCTCGCTTTTTCACTTTACCTGTCTCTCTAACCATCACTCTCTCTCTCTTTTTTTCCATGCCTCAATTTCCCGTAGTTCTGTTCCTCTGTCCCTCAGACATCGCCAATGTGTTGAACGACTACCTCGACTCCGTATTTACGAACGAAGCGGACGGTCCAGCTCCGAGTTCCGGGGTAAGTATCGAAGAGGGGGAAAACCTATGCGAAATAGTCTTAGACAGAAACGAAGGAGTAGCCAGATTAGGAAACCTTAACCCATATAAGTTTCCAGGTCTGGATGATTTTCTTCCTAGAGTCCTCCGAGAAGTTAGCGAATAAGTTGCTTCACACCCTACAACCATTTACTAAAAGTCCTTGGGAACTGGAGAGGTGAAAAGAGACTTGAGAAAAGCAGACGTAACCCCGATCTACAAGAAGGGGAGCGCGAATTCCCGGGTAATTACCGTCCTATTAGTCTGACATCCATCTTAAGCAAACTGCTCGAGGGAATAATCGCAGATCGTATAGTGCAGCACTTGGAGTCCCACAGCCTGATATTGGATTCCCAGCATGGATTTCGCAAGAAATGGTTATGTCTCACTAATCTAGTATAATTTTCCACAGTATTTTGAGTGAGTATAAGCGTAGTCGAGCTGTGGATATCTTATACCTGGACTTTCAAAAAGCCTTCGATAAGATACCACACCGCAGGATGATGAATAAGGTCAGTGCCCTCGGCATTACCGGCAAGTTAGCGAACAGATAGAAAACTGGGTTTCGGGACGAAGGCAGCGAGTAAAGATCAACGGGATAGCCTCGCAATTGGCGCCAGTCAGCATCAGGACTCTATTGTTCATCGTCTACATCAATGACATAGACGAAGGACTAATATGCTCTATCGCCAAGATCGCCGAAGATATCAAATTAGGAGGTAGTGTGAGCTCGCGTAAAGGAGTGGAACGCCTGCAAAATAGCCTTCTCAGGATAGGTGAGTGGTCCGAGAGGTGAAAGATGCTGTTTAACCTTGTCAAGTGCAAGGAAATGTACATCGGGCATGCTAACCCTAGGCAAAACTATGTATTCCTTGCTAGGCAAACAGCTAGATACCACTGATCTTGAGAAAGATTTAAGCATTCTAATTAGCAGTGATCTAAAGTTCTACAAGCAGTGCTTCCAAGCAGTACCCCAGCGAATACTGCGGTACATAAAGAGACCTTTTGGCTTTCGAAATAAGCAGATTGTTCTGGCCTTGCACAACTCTTTAGTCCAGTCACACCTTGAATATGCCGTTCATTCTGGTCCCCGACCCTCCAGAAGGACATTGAAAGTTTAGAAAGAGTACAGGCTAGAGCCACAAAATTGATCCCTTCCTTTAGGTATAAAAGTTATCAGCAGCGGCTACCAGAGCTGGAGATGTTTCCCCGGAGACGCGCCGGTTAAGAGGCCAACTGATTGAAACTTTTAAAATAATACAAAGAGCTCAAAACGTAGATCACAGGAGGCTGTTCACGTTGAATGCAAATGCTACCAGTAACCAAAGGTTACAAATTGTAATTACCGAAATTCCATACTAGAATTTGAGGCAACCTCTTTTCGTACAAAATCTGCGGCCTGTGGAACCCTCCACCGCTAGAAGTGGTGAACAGTTCATCAGTCTAATAGTTCATATCTCGACTTGACGAGATAATACATACCTTGACCTAGATGGTATTACCTTAGTATAGATTATATATTATAGGCAAGTAGATAGGTTTTAACTTTTCTATAAAAAAATCATGGTTGTGTTCTTTTCCACAGCACATTCAAGTATCTTGTCCGCTTTCTGGCCCACGAAATCGGGTAGGAGAGGTGAGCGGGTAGAGCCTTCATCTGTGCTATGCTTTCTCTTATGCTATAGGTTAGGGCCTTCCCAAAATAGTACTTCAACGGTATGGTCAGCAATGTCCTTTGAGGTACAACCTTTCCTTGTGAATCTGTGTGCGTCATTCTATCATTACCTCTCTCCTTGTTTCTCTGTCTCTCTGTATCACTCTCCGTTTATTCTAATATCTGTCGCTCTCCATCTATATATCTTTTGTCTTTATCTGTCTCTTTCTTTCTCTGTCTTTCTCTCTCTCTTTATCTCACTCTATTTCTCTCTGACTTTTCTGTCTCTTTTCTAATTCTCCCTCTCACTTTCATTCATTCCCTTTCTATCTACCTGTCTCTTTGTCCCTCCTATGCCTCTCTTTCTATCTCTCTCATTATATCTCTGTCTCTGTCTCTGTCTCTCTCTCTCTCTCTTTCTTTCTTTTTGTCTCTCTCGCTGTATTTCTTTCTTTCTCTCTTTGTCTCTCTCTATCCTGTATATCATTTGTCTATCTGTCTTCCTTGGTGTCTATCTCTCTCTGTATATTTATCTGTCTGTCTCTCTCTCTCGTTATCTCTCTCTCTATGTTTCCCTCTGTCTGTCTGTCTCTATGTTTTAATATTTGATTTTTGAGTTCCACTCTATTTTTCCTGAGATTTTTCTATAATTTTCTTACCCCTTTTGTTAATTATTTTATTTAGTGGTTCTATTTTTCCTCTTTTCACGTCTTTCTGATTGTCTGGTATTTGTGATTAATAACATCGCTTCGTTTTGCACGTGTTCCAATTTAATCAGATTGTATGGTGATATTGTGTATATTTCAATTGTAGGGTGCACTAATGTAGGCCGTATCATAACTTGGTATATCTTTTTCTTCTTACTCAAAATGAAGTTACTCAGTTCTTAGAGGGAGAGTGGGGAGGGGAGGAAAAGCGACAGAGAGACAAAGTGAGGGGAGGAAGAGTGGCTGAGAGAGAGCGAGATAGAGAGAGAGAGAAGAGAGAGAGAGAGAGAGAGAGAGAGAGAGAGAGAGAGAGAGAGAGATACGTGGACAGCGACAGGGAGAAGTGGACAGTGAGAGAGAGATTACATCGAGATTACATCGAAAGTCTGGTAGCAACAGATCTACTGATCCTCACTAGGCTACTAGAAGGATTATGGATAAAAAGAGCTCTATGAAAGACAAAGTAAAGAGGCGAGGCAGGAAAGATTTTGCTAAAGTAGATTGCAACTTTATTAGTTATTATTTTTCATCACCCCTTTTTTATTTACTATAAAACAAGTCTGGCTTAGGATTTGTCATCATCCATTTATCAAGTTTGTCTTTAAATGAAACTATACTAGCTGCGTTAGCCATACCATCTGGTAAATTATTCCAGATTCTTATCGTTCTTTTAAAGAAGAAGAATTTCGTTCCGTCTGCCCGAAGGTCACTCCCCTCAAGCTTAAGGTTGTGACCTCGCGTTGATTCATTTGATATAAATATTAGAAATTTTGATTTTTTTATATTTCCCAAACCATGAACGATTTTAAATAACTCTATCTTGTCCCCGCGTCTGCGTCTCTGTTTAAGAGAGAATGGATTAGAACTTTAAGACTGTCCTGGTAATTCTTTGTTCGAAAGTGAGGAATCATATTGGTCATTCGAAGCTAGACTCTCTCTAATCTTTCTGTATCGCACTCTAGATGTGGTGACCAAAACTGCACGCAATATTCAAAATGTAGCCTAACAAGTGCATTATAAAGTGCTAGAATACATCTTTTAGACTTGTTTTAAAATGTACACCCTATGATACCTAGTATCCTGTTTGCCTTTTCACTACCACCATGCATTGTTTACTTGATTTAAGGTCGCTGGAAATCTTTACACCCAGATCTTTTTTTACGTTGACGTTTGGTATGTCGGTTCCGCCCAGTTTATATTTAAATATCGTGTTGTTTTCATCAATGTGGAGGGAACTGCACTTTGCCACGTTAAAGTTTATTTGCCATTTTCTCGCTCATTCAATCAATTTGTCCATGCCATCTTGAATCAGTGCACGGTCTTCGGAAGTTTTTGCACGGCCGGCAATTTTGGTATCATCTGCAAACATTGATAATTATTCCGATGCCTATGTCGTTAATGTATATGAGGAAGGGTACTAGTCCAAGCAGCGATCCCTGCGGAACGCCACTTGTTACTTGAATATAGCTGGGAGGGCTACCACAAATTACTACTTTTTGACTTCTTTTACTAAGCCAGTTTTCTATCCACTTAACTACTTTCCCTCTAATACCATAAGTTTTAATTTTGGCAATCAATCGTTTGTGTGGTACCTTGTCGAATGACTTCTGAAAATCGAAATACACAATATCAGCAGCTCGAGCTTCATCATATATTTTGAATATATGTCGTGGAAGAAATCAAGCAAGTTTGTCAAACATGATCGTTTTCGACGAAATCTATGCTGAGAATCTTTTATAAGGTTTTTCTTTTCCATGTGATCTACTATTTTGTCTCTCATTTCAAATAGTTTTCCAATTACTGAGGTTAAACTAGTAGAGCGGTAGTTTTCGGTACGGGAGCGGTCTTCCTTTTTGAATATTGATGTAACATTTGCTATTTTCCAATCTTTTGGTACAACACACGTTTCTAAACTTTTATTGAATATAGGGGGTCAGGGGAACAGTGATTGTTTCGCGTATTTCATATAAAATGCGAGAGTGAATACTGTCTGGACCAGGAGAATTATTTACCTTAATTGCTTTCAGGCCTTCTCTGACTTCGTTTTCAGAAATACAAAAGTCATTCAGAGGTTGTTCATTGTTGTCGAATAATTCCACTGGAACTGCAACGTTGGTCTCATCTTCAGTGGTAAACACAGAAGCAAAAAAAATCATTAAAATACGGGCCATCTCCTCATTATCATCCACAGTGTCGTTATCTTCAGAGAGAAGTGTCGTATAATAGGCTCCCGACGATATACCATATATAACTATTCGTTAAGGGAATTTTCTATATTTCGAGTGCGTGGTAATCTGATTGACCGAGGTTAGTTCAAAAAGGACGAGGAGGGGGCTGGAGAGGCTTATTTATCTTCAATATGCTTAAGAAGTGGAACGGAACACAAGGATAAATAATATGGCTACCATTAATAAAATAGAGTTTTATTAATTAAACTATCAACAACACACAAAAAAAATGTTTACATAAACGGGGATTAAAAATGGGAGAAACGCGTGAATGAAAAGGGTCATGGGAATATCTGACTAATCTGAGGATTAAGATTTGGAGAGATTTAAAACGGTAAACAAACAAACAAAGTGGGGGAATGGTTCGCTAAACACTTTAAAGCACAGGGTTGCGTTGACTAAAGGTTAAATGATTAAAGGTAATGCTCAGCTTACGTAATTACAAAGTTGTTGTGCAGAGGAAGACGATGCGAAGGAATCTTCGGTCTAACTGGCGATTTCCAGCAGAAGGGTTCTTCGGGGAGGTTGTCCTTAACGAGGGGGAAGGACTGTCTTCGAGGAGTGAGAGCGAAGTGGGGCTCGGAAGTACGAGCGATCCTTGTGACAGCAAATCGGAGATGTTCTAGATGAACAATGGAGGTTACTGTTAAAACCAAGCGTTCTCTTGAAGAACGTTAAAAAGGGGGGAATTAAATTATCCGGATCTGATGTCTTGGGAACGAGAACCGTTTCTTGACGAACGGGCTTGAAGAACAATGGCTGTTCTAATGTTGTTCTCTTTCTGAAAAACAGGGGGGGGGGAGAAACATATCTTGTCAAACGGGCTCAAAGAACAATGGCTGTTCTAACGTTTTTCTCTTTCTGAAGAACAGGGGGGGCCTTGTTGACTTGGCGTCTCGAGGGGCACGAACCTTGGCACTCAAGGGATATTGTCTTTTTCTAGACAATAAGGGGTTTCTCGGCAGAGTTCCTAGGTGCGCAAGGGAGACCGGATCGGCTTGATGCATCGCGAAGATAATCTGGATCTGCTTCAATTGGGAAAAGCTATGGTATAGATAGCCAGAGCCATCTCCATGGCGTAGGGGATAATTGAGTGGGGGACTTCGGGGAAATGTCCCGGTGGCGCCTGAGAAAATACCTTATCTGCCCATAAGCCTAATTCAATCTGGCGAGATCGAGGCATGGAGGCAAAACGGGAGAGTGAACCTCCTTGATTAAACATTGGTTATGATGGGCGATAATGCGCCCTCTGCTTCCTCTCGCAGGATACACGTGGGTAAGCAAGTGATTTAACATGTGATAGAGGCTGAATTAAAGCGGCCTCAGACAGTTCAATAACAGGGAGCCTGGCAATCGATGGGGAGGTTGTCTTTTTACTATTTGCATAGCTGAAGAATAACTTACGATTGGTTTTTACTTGCTGAGCGATAGATTCTTCTCAGTTTTTTCAGCTGATTTTATCACCTTCTTCGTTTCTTTTCTTAGCTTTTTTAAGTTATTTTCATCTACAGTTGATTTTGTTCTCCGAAATCTAGTGTATGCGGCCTTCTTTTGTCCAAGAGCTCTTTGAATTTCTTTGGTGAACCATCTTGGCTTTGCAGTTGTAGCTTTTTGCTTCCCTTTTCGTGAGATGTATTTTGAACAGTTTGTATTAATTATAGACAAGAAAGCATTTCAGCATTCTTGGGAATTTCGCTAGTAGTTAGGGCTGAGCAATCCTGGTAATTCCTTAACCATTAGTTCCCATTTGACGTTAGCGAAATCCGATTTGAGGGGAGCATTGGTATCCTCTTTGGTGTAATTAGCATTTACGTTGAAGTTTAGTTTTAATTCTACCTGTCTATGGTCGCTGCCTGGGAAAAAGTAGCCGACGTAAAGGTTGTTTACCATGTTAGGGTCGGAGATTAATACTAAGTCAAGAATATTCGGGTCTCGTGTAGGCAAGCCTACTACTTGGTAAAGGGGACCACTCAGAATGCCTCGGTAGAGAGTATTTCCAGAGGCTGTAGAAAGCGGTTCACCCCAGTTTTTGCATGGTAAGTTAAAATCTCCTAAGATTAAAGAGTTGCGCCTACGGAGCGAGAGAGAAAGCAGAGAGAGGGAGAGAGAGAGAGAGAGAAAGAGGAACAAGGACAGGGAAAGGGATAAGGACATGGGGAGGAAGAAAGAGAGACAAGGAAGGAGACGGGAGAGAGGATGGGAGGGGAGGGTAGGGGAAGGCAGAGAGAGAGAAGGCCAAAGAGGTAGATGAACATAGAATATAGTGGGATGGAGAGGGAATGGAAGGGGGGAGATAAATGAAGTGATAAAGAGAAAATAGAGGGGAGGTGAGTGAGAGAGAAAGAAAGGGAGGAAGGAAAAGGGCCAGAGATATAGAGATGGTGAGAGGGTGAGTGTGTGTGTGAGAGAGAGAGAGAAAGAGAGAGATTTTTTTTTAATAGTTTTTACGCACAGTCCTTATTTAGGTTCGGTGTGCTGAAAGAAAGAAGAGGCTAAACTGGGGCCGGACGGGGCGCTGAGTCCCGTCAGCACGGAGGCCAGGAAGGCAAATCGCCGCGCCCTTATATATATATATATATATATATATATATATATATTGTAGAGAAAGAAAGAGAGAGAGGCTGTGAGAAGGAGGGGGAGAAGGAGTCACAGGTCACAAGAAATAAAGAAATAGTAGTACCTCAAAGGACATTGCTGACCATACCGTGTAGATACTATTTTGGGAAAGCCCTAACCTATAGCTTAAGAGAAATCATAGCGCAGGCGAAGGCTCTCCCGCCCACTTTTGCGGGCACAGAAAGCGGAAAAAGACACCTGATTTTGATGAGAAAAAGTATCACCATCAGAAAATTCTAATTGTATAGCCTAAAACCTATTTTACTTGTTTTTATAATCTATGTTCTATACATATTCATAGATTGCATCATCCTGTCTAGATTGGATTGTTCTATAAATGAACTATTCATCATCTTGACCAGGAGACGGTTCCATGTAGCTCCGTGATATCAAATCTTCCTCTTCCAACCCGATGTCTAGTGGCTTCCCGCCGGAAGAACCCACCGGCCATTTCAGCTAACCACCGCATTTCTTCCCGGACTGGTTATCGATAGATGGTATCCCATCTTGGCTTCCGGTGGTTTCCGGAAGTTTACAAATGACGAAATGGCGGATATAACCAAGCAGCTCTCACTCTAAGAAGGGCGCTTGACATCAAATCTACTTCAGGAGCCATGTGAACCTCTCCCGAGTTTCAGGGTATAAAAGATGAATTCTTTTAACCCTCCGTAGTAAAGCTTGCACAGCGTTTGGCGGGGTAGGAATTGCCATCTATCTCGGTGTTGTGGTAAGTCGTCTAAGCACCAAATCTTCAGAGAGGAGATCGTTCCCAGTTAGGGAGGCTCCTTACCACGAAGGTCTGCAAGTCAGTGCGGACCCAGGCTCGTACTCACATTTTCAGAGCCGAAGCTACAAACAGCCTCACTCTGGTTCCCTAAGCGAGAAAACTACATCCCGGCTTTCTTCCGTGACCCTACGCGTTGATAGATCACTTCGCCCCCACTCACAGAGGCACCCAAGATTCCTCGGAGTTCACGAGCGTGGGGCCCTGTTTAACAAGAAGCTCCCGTCACTGCCTTCTTCCAGCAGAATCGTGACGGAATTATAGGATCAGTTCTTCCCTGGAGAACCTAACTCATCGTCTCCACCCCGTATCTCACCACCTTCACTTACCAGCGCGACCCAAACATCAGGTTCCAAAGTAACTCTTCCCTTTCACATTCCCAATTTCACCGAGAAGCTTACTAACATTAAAAGTGTATAGGGATTTACATAGTGAACAGTTATTTAAAAGACAAGTGAGATATCCGAGCTTCACTTATTAATTTATCTCTCAAAGAAACTTATTTGTATATATATACTTTTCTTGTTTAGCGTTGATTAAAGCTTTATTTTCATATTGTTGTGTATCTAACTTCCTTTGGGTCGCTTGCTGGAAGTGTATTCCAATCCCTCCGTAGCCAACCTTTTAAGCACTCTGAGTCAATAAACCCATTCAGGGCACGGGCTGAACGAATAATAAGGAGTAGTACGACGACCCCTACGCATTCGTGATAATAGGATATATATATATATATATATATATATATATATATATATATATATATATATAGAGAGAGAGAGAGAGAGAGAGAGAGAGAGAGAGAGAGAGAGAGAGAGAGAGAGAGATAAATAAGCAGGCTAAATTTAGGAAGTTCATTACTATATTATAACTTCTTGGTACCGCCGTTTCGGGTAGGAACCCATTCTCAAGGATGTGAGATTATAAATATATACAAACATAAGAATTTTTTTAGATAAGTTATCATATATTTATAAATTAACTATATAAGAAATCAAGGTTAAATGGCATCTGCCAAGTTTCCGACCACTCACCTAACCTCTTAAGACTGCTCTATAGATTTTGCACTCGTTCGCGTGAGCTCACGCGGCCTCCTAATTTTGTATCGTCCGCGAACTTGGATATCGAGCAAAGCAACCCATCGTCTATATCATTTATATAGATGATGAACAAGAGTGTCCCGAGCACGGAACCCTGAGGTACCCCACTATTCACGGAGACCCATCTCTAAGCTACCCCGTTTATTCTCACTCTTTGTCGCCTGTCTGACAACTAGTTCTCAATCCAGCTGACCTCCCGACCTGTAATGCCAGCCGCGCGGACTTTGCACATCAACTTGTGGTGTGGCACCGTATCAAAGGCATCTTGAAAGTACAGGTATAAGATGTCCACAGCCCGACTACGATCATACTCACCCATAATGCCGTGAAATAATTCTAGTAGATTTGTGAGACACGATCGGTTCCTGCGAAATCCGTGTTGGGAATCCAGGATCATGCTGGTTTTTTTTCTAGGTGCTTTACTATTTTATCTGCCATCATGCTCTCTAACATATAAGCCTGTAGTTACCCGAGTTTTTGCGCTCTCCCTTCTTAAATATGGGGATCACGTCCACCGTCCTCGAGTCCTCTGGTAATTCTCCAGTTTCCAACGATTCGTTAGAGATCGCAGGAAGTTGTGTAGCAGCCTCACCTCTCACTTCACAAAGGACTTTAGGGAGAAAGCCATCTGGACCTGGAGACTCGTACGGGTTAAGGTTCTTTATTCAAGCCTCCAATTCTTCGTCCTCTAATCGCTCAGGTTTTCCACTTTATTGAGATACACCCACGACATCGGGGTAGGACCATCTTCTCCCATTCTAAACCAAGAGGTGAAGTAGTCGTTCAACAAGTTAGAGCTAGCTAGATTCGACTCTTGCAATGCGCTAACGTCATCTCTTAGAGGGCCTATGCACTGCCGAACTGGTTTATACCTATTTACGTGCAGGAAGAATTCCTTTGGGTTTTCTTTGCAGAGGGACACGACCCGAAGTTCCTCATTGCGTTTAGCTTGGAGTACCAGCGTTTTAACAGTTCTACTAATTTGTCTAGACTGCCTGAGACTCCTTTTGCTACCACTACTTCTCCATTTAACGTACCTCTTTTTTTCTCTTGCAAATTGCCGAGGCAATGCTGCGATTGAACCATTTAGGTTGAACAGATTTTTCATTCACCTCTTGTTGGGGAACGAATTTGGACTGCTGGTTCATGAAGTGGTCTTTGAATCTCAGCCAGTTGGCTGAGACACTTTCACAACTCAGAGGTTCCAGTCGACTTATCACATCTCCTAGACTGTTAAAGTTAGCGCAGCGGTAATCGGGTTTGTAGGCAGCATCGCGAGGGGGACTGCCGCACCGAGTGCGTATGGTGAATAAGACTGTTCGGTGATCGCTACCACTCAGACATTCACCCACGCTCAGTCCAGAGACCATGTCATTCTCTGTGGTGAACACCAAATCCAACAAGTTCTCACCTCTTGTCGTCTCTCCGACCCTCTGTGTCAAAAATTTATTGCCAGCGAAGTCGATGAGTCATCTCTCCTCTTCGTCGCACGATCTATTATCCCAGTCAACTCCACGCCAGTTAAAATCGCATGGGTGATTTTGCACCAACTCCGCAAGTTTAGCGTACAGGTTAGACTCCGCTTCCTCGGGCTGTCTTTGCGGCCTGTATACCACCACGAGTCAGTATGGAGAGCTGCCAAGATTTTGTCTACTCCTAAGATCTCGTAGACAATTCTAACATTGCAATCAACCACGGAAAAGCAGTTACTGATGTATAACAATACTCTGCCACCTTCTCGATTGGGTCTATTACGTCTATTCGGGTGTCACCGGTCAATATGACCCACTTGTTTCGTATTGACCTGGCGTTAAGGAATAGGCATTTAAGGGAACGCGGGCTATTCCTCACGTCCCCTACCCTTAGGCGTTTCGCTGCGGTATGTTCGATTTATTGTACCTTGAAGCGGGCACAGCACCTCGAGCGACCCCCAAATCGCAGAGATCTGCCCCGTGGGGATCCGTATCTACTTCGCCGTTAGAAGGCTCCGTACTCCCCCCCGGTTTGAGATAAGGCCTGTTCGCCAGAATCGGGTGCACCGACGTTTATCCCCCTAAGATCTCCAACCCTGCCGCCTTCTCATGGGAGCTCGGTTCCTCCTCGGCGACAGAGTTCTCTATACCCACCTCTGCTCGAGGTGAGTTGGGTTCACCAGTGACGGGGGCCTCCACGCCTTCCCCTCCTGATCCTAACCCTGTTCTATTCCCCAAACGCTCTACCGATAATGCTCGTGTCGCCCTCATAAGTCAGAAGGCGTTCTGGCCGATGAGATCAGCTAGAGCTCTCTTACCTCGGCTACTGAGGTGGCCACCATCCTCTGTGTACAGGTTATCACATCCAAAAATCCGATCAAACGGATCCAAGAATTCGACGTTTATCATTGCACATAGGTGCCATAATCTCTCATTGATACCCAGAAGTTTGCTAGTTGCATGCGCATTCGCAAACTTTCGGGGTACAATCCCTACTAACAATCCCCGGTCGGTTTTAACGAAAATATCATCTGCAGAAACCATTGCATTTATCAGGATGGCTTCGGTGTTACCGACCCCTTCTTCTCTAAGAAAGAGATCGTTCCCACGTACCATCGAGACGAGTATAAAGTTCCTGGAGGGAATCTTCACCCCTCAACCTCTTTCCCGAAGGACTCGTTGCCCCGACCCGGAAGACATCGGACCTCCCATCTATATCCGAAACATTCTCCAAAGTGGCCTTCTAGGCCTCGGAAATGAGAGTCCCCTACCACAAAGCTTTGCACTTCCCCATTTGACCGCAGCGCAAATCGAATCAGATGTGTTGCTTTCTCCTTCGTGGTCCCTGAGCCCGACTTACTATTCATCTATGTTCCCCCTAATGTTGTCGCCGATTCACCAGTAGCTACTGCAGCAACTCCCTCTTCCTGCCCTTTCTTCTTTCCTTTCCTTTTCTTCTTGCTTAAGTCAGACCCGCTAAAGGTTGCGACCCGGTTCCCACTACCTATATACCAGCGCAAAGTTGTGGTTTCCGCCTCTGTGCCCACCATGGTATCGCCGATTCGCCCGTGGCTGATTCAGCAACTCCTCTTCCCTTCTTATTTTTTCCCTGTTTTTTCTTCTCACTTACAGCAGCCCCACCAGAGGCTACAACCTGGTTCCCAGCATTTAACCCCTCAGAATGCGCTGGGTTCCTGCTGGGGAAAGCTGACGAAGCCACAACTTCAGCATAACTGCGGCTGGCATCCAAGTTTCTCCCGTCATTCCCCCTAGTAGTCCTCAAGGAATCTTTAGGGCAAACACCTACTTGGTTGGGGTCCCCCCCCTGCACTTTGAGCGATTTCCGCTTCTACTCCATACCTCTTGTCCCCCTTCACACTTTGACCCTTTTCCGCTTCTACTTTGTCCCTCTCTCCCTCCCAAGAGCAAGCTGTACCAACCCTTTCCTGTTCAGATTTCCTATGATTATTTCCTTCTCTCTATCTATCTCTGTATCTCTTCTATGGTCTCTTGCATTTCCACGCATGGAAGTCGCCATCCCCCTCATGTGGCTAAGGCGGCTGACCTCCTCCCAAAGTCGACCGACCTGGTTTTTCAGTTCCGTCAACTCTTGTAGGCAATTTCCCTCTAAGTAGCCCACGTGATCCCTTATAACGGTCATCTCGCGATGATGTCGTTGCTTCACATCCCTGAGCTTTCTCTTCATTCCCAACTCAACCTGACAAAATATACAAATGCTATCTCTAGTAATATCTTTAAAATTCCCCTCTCTCTTAAATTGATGCACCAACTAGCACGTGTGCACTTACTGCATTATACCTTGAATTTCTATGCTCCTGGCATATTGTCTCTATCCTAGAATACGTGTGTGTATGTGAAACCTCTCACCTATGGAAGTACTTGAAGGATGTGTACATGTGCGATATTTGCTGAGCGGAAATGTTCGTGTGTGTATGAGGAAGAGTGCGATTTGAATGCGTATGTGCTTGAGTTATGTGGCTGGATGTATTAGAGCGATGTGTGTGTTGAAATAAAAAGTAAGGGAGAAGAGCTAAGGGGTGTGTATATGCGTGTTTGTATGTAATTTGTATGTATATATCCTACTTGTATGAGTGCGATGTGTATTTGCCAACACGTCAATCTGGACCGGACGCATTCCGAGAGACTGGCGGGAAGCGGATGTGACTCTTATATTCAAGAAAGGAGACCCTAGCCAGCCGTCAAACTAATAGAGAGCATCATGGTGGAAAAAATGACGTCATATCTTGAGGCTGACTTGCGATTGAGAAGTTCACATCACGGGTTCCGAAAGCAACGGTCATGCCTAACAAATCTTCTGGAATTCTTCCACTTCGTTTTCAGTGAGCACGACCAGGATGAGGCGGTGGATGTTATCTACTCAGAGTTTCTGAAAGCCTTCGATAAGGTACCACAACGCCTCTTCCTCCAGAAAGTACGTGCGCTGGTTATAGACGGAAATGTAGCAAGTTGGATAAAGAACTGGCTAAGTAGCAGACGGCAACGAGTGGTGTTGAATGGACAAGCTTCTGAGTGGGTGCCCGTTACTAGCAGTGTTCCTCAAGGTTCTGTCCTGGGACCACTACTGTTCATCATCTACGTCCACAACATGGACGGATACATAGTTGCGAAGATTTTTAAATTTGTCGATGATACCAAGCTTAGTATGAACGTCGCAGAGGAAGGAAATACTGACCGCCTTCAATATTATCTTCGGAAGATTGGGGAGTGGTCGGACACTTGGCAAATGCCTTTTAACGTCAACAAATGCAAAGTGATGCATATCGGTGACCGAAACCCCAAATCGCATTATATCCTTAAGGGCACTGCTTTTGAATGCACCAATACTGAGAAGGACTTGGGTGTAACTATCATTAGTGACCTCAAGTTCTCGAAGCAGTGTACTGAAGCGGAGAAGAAAGCCCAAAGGATGTTAAGCTACATAAAGCGACAGTTTGGATATCGGAACAAGGAGATAGTACTGTGTTTGTATAACTCCCTTATCCGACCGCACCTGGAGTATGCCGTACAATTTTGGAGTCCTTCGTTTAGAAAGGATATCGTAAGTTCAGAATGTGTGCAAGCCAGAGCAACCAAACTGATTCCCTCTATCAGACACAAGAGTTAGGAAGATAGATTACGGGAATTAGATTTGTTCTCGCTGGAGACCCGGAGACTGCGTGGTCAGCTTATCGATGTGTTCAAAAATTTCAGGCCTCGATAATGTAGACTACACGGATATTTTCCAGCTTAGCCAGAGTAGAACAAGAAATCACGGCTACAAACTTGAACTGAAGCGTTATCAACGTGATCTGTGTGGAAAATCTTTCACATATAGCATCTACAACATTTGGAACGCACTTCCAGTGGAAGTTGTCAACAGCAATTTTTGTTGACCAGTTCAAGTCGAGACTCGACAAAGTTTTGAAAAATAGCCGCTTAGAGACTTGAAGCGTGGCGCGAGTGCTCTTCTAGAGTGTCAATCTGACCCTTTAGAGGACTGCGCCTGCTCAAGTGTTCACTCAGAGGTACCTTCTTTGAATGGATCGTATGGTCTACTAGGGTACCTCATTTCCTTGTTACTCCTAGTTACTTATTTGCTTGTGTGCTGGATATGTTTTTTGTGTGAAGTATGAGTATTGGGTGAGGGGAAGTGTATGTCTGTGTGCTTGAGGGATGTGTATTAGGGCGTGTATTAGAGTGTGTTTAAGGTTAAAAAAAAGAAGAGCTAAAAGGAATAAATGTTTCGAGTGTGTATGTAATTTGTTTTTTTTTTTCTCTTACTTGTAAGACTGTTTGAGATATGTGTATTTTGTGACGTGTTGCTACAATAAGAGTAGAGGGAGGAATTAAGTTAAATTTTTGAGCTGGAATGTAACGACCACAGGGTGTAGATCATAAAGATGTCAAATTCAGAGAGCAGACTCAGTGAAAACTACCACACAGTCTAAAGTGTTTTGAGTAAATTGAATAAAATATGAGGAAAATAATAGATATGAAATTAGAACAGTATAAAAATAAAAATAAAAAAAAAACACAAAAAGGAGAACACCAGGCAGAGGGAGACGGAGGGGAAGTATGACAGGTTAAAAGAAATTGTGAAGGAAAATCCCAGTGAGAATGATAGGGATACGGACAGGGAGATGGAGAAGGAGAGGGGAAAGTTCACGTAGAAGGAGAAGTAAAAGAAGAAAAACAGGAAGAGAGAAGGACAATGAGAGTGTTAAGCAGAAAGAGAGGGAGAAGTAGAAGGGAAAGATAAGGACAAGGAAATGGGAAGAAACTGATAGGGAGAAGGACAGGGAAAATGAGGGAGAAATGGAGAAGGACATTGAGAGCCAGAGAAGGAGAAAGATATTCAGAACCAGAGAAGGAGAAGGACAAAAGAAAGAATTTGGATAGGGAGGAAGGACAGGGAGAGAGATGAGTTTAAATATTTATATTAGGATAGGGAAAAGGACGGATAGAATGAAAAGGAGAGGGAAAATACAAAAATAGTGAAAAGGAGACGGAAAAGATAAAAATAATGAAAAGTAGAGGATAAATGAGATTGAGGAGGAGAAGGATAGGTAGGATAAGAAGTAGAAGGGGTTGAGGAGAGGGAGAGAAGAAGGAGGAAAACACAAGAGAGGGAGAACAAGAGAGGAAGAAGATATATGGGGAGACCGAGAATGAGAAGGAAAGGGGGATGGAGAATGATATGGAGAGGACAATGAGAGGGAGAATAAGATCGCGAACGACAGAAAGAAGGAGAACGAGAAGGAAAAGTAAATGGAGAGGGGAAGGGAGAAAGAGAGGAAGAACGAAGGGAGAAATACAAATAGAAGAAAGGGAGAGGGACAAAGAAAGTCAGATAGATGGAGAGGGACAGGGATAGGGAGAAGGAAAGGAAGAGGGAAAAAGACCGGGAGAAAGACTGTGAGAAGGTAACTGACAGAATGAGGAGAGGAGGGTGGATAGGGAGAAGGAGAGAGAGAAGGAAAAGAAGAAAGAGAGTGAGAGAGCTAGTGACAGTGAGAGGGATCTGAAGACAAAAAGGGGGAGAACAGGGAGAGGGAGAATAAGAAAGAAACAGAGAGAAGGAGAGATAAGGAGTTGGATAAGCAAAGGTCGAAAGAGAGAGAGAGAGAGAGAGAGAGAGAGAGAGATGAACAACGTGTGGAGGGGACGGGGAGAGGGACAGAAAGTGTGAGAAGGATAGAAAGTACTAAGGGAGAAGGAAAGGGAGAAGTACAAAGAGAGGTAGAGGGACAAAAAGAGAGGGCGCACAGGTCGAGGAAGAAAGAGAGAGAAATAAGGAGAAAGAGAATGAGAGGGAGAGGGAGAAAGAGAAGGAAGATGAGAATGACAGGGAGAAGGATAGGGAAATGGACATGAAGTGGGAGAATGAGAGGGAGAGTGTGAAGGAGAGTGATAAGGAGAAGGATAGGAGTGAATGGCAGGGAGATGGACAAGAAGAGTTAGAGGGGAGGGAAAGGGAGAAGGATAAGGACAGGAAGAGGCAAGAGAGAGATTCACAGATAGAAGGAGAGGGAGAATGACAGCGAGAGGTAGAAGGACAAGGATATGGAGGACAAGGAGAGGGCGAAGGACCGGCAGAGTGCGACAGGTAGGGAGAGGAAGAAAGAGAATGACAGGTAGAGTGAAAGGAGAGAGAGAAAGAAAGTCAGGGAGAGAGAGGTTCACGTATAGTGATATGGATAGGGAGAGAAGAAGGTCAGGTAACGGTAGAAAGAGAGGGAGACGGAGAAGGATATGGAGAGGGAGAGGGATGAGTAGAGGGATAGAGATAATGAGAGGGAGAGGGAGAAACATAAGAAAGGGAGAGGGTAGAGTAGAATGAGAGGGAGATGAAGATGGAGAGGTAGAGAGAGAACGCCATGGAACAAGATAGGAGAAGGGCATGGACAAGGAGAGGGAGACGGAGAAGTAGAAAAAGGGAGAAGCGATAGTGAGAATTAAAGAGAGAGCAAGTGATAATGAGATTGATGGAGAGGGAAAAGAAATGAGAGAGACAGGTAAAGTGAGAGAGTTAGAGGAAGATTTAAAGAGTGAGAGAGAAATAGAAAGGATGATAGAGACTCAAGTTGGTATTAAAGAATAAGGGATAAAAGTATGTACTGCCACCAGAAGAGTCGATTAAATACTGTAGAAATATCGGTATTAAAAGCTTAAAACCAAAACAAAGGAAAGCAACCACACACGAACAAGTAAGGTCCTTCGTGTAAAATAAGAATTGACAAAGTTTGGATAAAAGTAACGAAAGTAATCTATGATTATAATATAGGGAAATAGGAGAAGGTAAATAGGGTATTATATTTTGGAGGAAAGGCCGAGATCTTCTATTAATCGTAGTATGTTGGGCATAACATGGGAGAAATCTCGGAGAATAGAAGCAAAGGTGGGGTGAGGATCGAAGTATTCTTTAGATGGGCAGAATATCGCGGGCAGGTCATTAAGATCTCTTGTACTAAGATACAGGAATGACACGTCTCTCAAGACGTTGGTTTCTCACTAGCCATTAAGTGCCCGTGAGAGAGGCGACAGTGGCCAATTCGCAGGTGATACAGCATAACTTCATTCCATTCGGTGGGGGAGTAGGGTGATGATGGCTACGGGGAAACGCTTTGCCGAAGTTGGAGTAGGTGAGGGTAACCATATACGTTCCAGTATCACTCCTATTATTTTCTCACCAATCTACTGATGAGGGGGATTTAGTCTCGGTAGAAGGTGAGCCATTCAGGTATGGTCGGTGCAGTATGGAGGGCGGCCTTCTTAGCTTCTTGGTCGGCCGTTTGATTTCTCTGTATGTTTGAGTGTCCCGGCAGCCAACATAACGATATAGATTAAGAGCGTCAAGAGGTGTATAGTTTCCAGTATATCTGTGGCTAAAGGGTGACGAGGGAATAATCGTTGAAGGGAAGCTAGCGCGATCATAGAGTCTGAAAATATGGTATATAATCCTAACCTAACCTAAGGGCTACGAGTTCTACTGATAAGACTGATGTTGTAGGATGTAGGGTGGACCATAAGGTGTGAAAAGGAAGGACCGCAGAACTACTAGTTCCGGCATTTGTTTACAACTCGTCAGTAAAAATAGGTGTTTCATCGTGGTGACCGTCTACGTGATATTGGAACATGACGCGTAGAGCTGCGGTGGTTGGTATCTGATGCTTGGAGTCTCTCAGGCAAGGTTAAAAAAACTGAGCACTCCTGCGAGTCCACCGAGGTAGCGTAGGTGCTCTTTCCAGAGCAACAGAGAGGTGTCGAATCTCAAGTTTTTCTAAGAGTCGTGCTATACGCAAGGTGTATTAATAGAAAGTGAGAAGGGGGAATCTCCGGTGGAGGGATCGTGGAACAGAGAATTCGAACGAGTTTAGAGCGAATATGGAAGGATCTGATGTAGCATCGGAGGCATTATTCATCACGGCAAGACGAAAGAGAAAGGAATCCCATTTCACATACAGTCTGAACACAGGGGCAGACTTAAAGACTACTGTAGCAAGGCGGAGTCCTCGGTTATGTAGTAATTTCAGTTTATTCAGCATGCTTTTTGGAAGCTGAGCCATACAGGTGTGTGAGGGAACCACACGTGGAATCTCTTGAGCAGACGAAACTTCCATGCACTACAGAAGGCCCGGTTAGGCCTAAATTGGTAAGCCTACCCTTCCACAAGCGGTAGCCTCGAACCGTGTCCACCACGATTCACTTTTACACGGGCAGAATAGCCTCTGCAAGAAGATTCGAGGTCATTCGAGAGTAGAGTTGTTTCCCGCTTACCCCATCCCCCCAACGCGCACACACACACACACACACACACACATATATATATATATATATATATATATATATATATATATATATATATATATATATATATATATATATATATATATATATATATATATATATATATATATAAATTTGTTCCTTTCCTCCATCGTGGCATTCAAGCCTTTCAACTTTTTTAACTGCTATATATATATTCTTTTATTATACTTAATAGTTATAATTTATTGTGCCGGGGATTAGGTTTTTATTACATTTCTTTTTATTTTGTTTTTGTAGTGGGCATTTTGCCTCCTTTTCTTCAGTCTGTTTGTTTTTTCACTTGGGTATTTGTTCTTTACTTATTCAGGTATATATTCTAAGTAGGTTTTCTCGGGAGCAGTTTCTTCCACTCGGGAATAGGGCTTGCCTGGTGGCGCGTCCCCTAACTGCTCTCGGTATGTCTAGGTCGAGGTTCCTGTTCGAAAGTATCTGGGTTTCGATCTTGTCCCAGGTCTTTCTCCCTAGCCTTTGTAGTTCCATATTCAGAGGGTTCAGACCTACTCTTGCGTGCACTTCTGTTATCTGTATATGGTCCATCCTGAGTACTCCAGCCATAAGCCGGGCTGCTCTGTTCTACACTCTCTGCATTTGTCTGAGAGAGGTGGAACTCGCAGCCTGCATGAACACTGCCGGATACCCTAAGGTTGAGCGTACCAGAGCAGTGTATAGCTTTTAGAGATTTTTGGAGCCGAGGTTTTTAAATCTATACAGTTTTCCGAGCTGTATTTTGGCTAGGGGGATGTAAAGTGCATAGTTAGCCGTTCAGCATCTGTCATTGAGGTCGCCCCCAAGGAATACCATTCTGCCGTGGCCAAACAGGGTGTAGAAGTTTGTGAGAGGAAGTTTGCTGTACTTTCGTCGAGGTGGTTGGTATACCGCCGTGATTATGAGCTTGCCCACTAGAGTGTGCAGCTCTACAGCCACGAAGGACTCGTCCATATCCGGAAGGTGTCTGAACGAGAGATTCCTTTTGACGGCAATGGCAGCACCATCGTATCTCTCCTGAGAATGTTTTTTTGAGATCACTCTTTAGCCTGGTATCCTTAACTGCTTGTTGGTCGTATCGATACCATGCTCCGGGATTGATATAATGTCTGGATCAAGCACACGGAATAGGTTTTCGTATGCCGTGGCCTTCCCCTCTCATCCATTCACGTTGAGTGCCAAGATCTTTAACCTGTTGTTTTGGTTTTCCATTCTCTGTTCTGGCTTAGGTGGATGTCATAGTGTTTATGGGTTGTTGACTTGCGCTTCCCGTTCCTCTTCTTTTTGAACTCCGCTGGGGAGCGTTCAATAAATGTTTCCTGGTAGTAATCGACGTTTTGGTTGTATAGGACTTCCTCAACCGATTCTTCCTCGCATTGAGCGTCGAAGTCCCATTTATAATATTTCTTTTTTAGTCCCACAGATTTTGTTTGCGTCCCAGTCCTTCAGCAAGAGGAATTGTTCGCTTGCGTAGATGTTGAGGTTAATCTGGTCTGCATCTATCTTTTTTTTGTTCCTTTTTTGCATTTTTTGCGGCTTATCTCTTTTTTTGTATTCTCTGAGTCTGAGGTGTCCGAAGTTCCAGAGGACTCAGTTTCTACCTGTTATTTGTCCTTTGGTTTATTCGAGGGTGTTGCTTTTGCGGCCGCCTCTCTCTCTCTCTTTTGGCCTCAATTCTTGCGTCAGGCCGTCTATTTTCATCTTCTTTTCTATCCTCTTGGCTCTTTCTTGTCATCTGGTTGGGATTCAGCTGCAGTTGCAGTACATCCCTTGAAGGTGGGTTATGGGGGAACCACATTTCGCTCATGCCGTTTTTTGCAAGCATGTGATTTAGTTCCTTCGCGAATACTCTCGGTTGAGTTAGATTCCTGACGTGAGCGTATAAAATGCAGGTCAGTATCTTCGTCAAGCTTTCGTTCTCGATTCACAAGTATATCTTTTTGTTCTCATTTTCTGTGAAAACTGCTTTTGCCGCCTAAGCATACGATGTTTCGTTTCTGCGTTCTTGCTCGTCTTTCTTTAGTTTCACCTTCTTTTTTATAATATCCTTTTTCATTTGGCAGGCCATGGCCATGGAACGGTGTCCTTGACCGCAGTTTGCACACTTCTCCCTGGGACTTTTACAGTTCTTCCATTGGTGCCCTGGCTTGCTGCACCTGAAACATAGTTCCTGTGGCTCTGTACATTCTTGTGTTGAGTGCGCCTCCATTTTATAACAACGGAAGCAGAATTGTACGGGAGTGAACTCCTCCCTCTCAATCTGCTCCCCACTGATCTTTGCATTAAAAAGCAGTATTTCATGCTCTTTTGCTTTTGAGCCATTGTGGTAACGGCGAAGACCACCTTAAACACATGACTGTATTCATTGTTGTCCCTCCTGTTCCAGAACGTGATAATTTCACATACTTTGGCCTTCGGTTGATTTTTTGAAATTTCTTCTCTTATCTCTTCCTTAGAGTGCTGCCCTCCCTATCCAAGGGTCCAGTCGTCGACAGACTACGGTCCTGTGGGTTAGGATCTGAAGTGGAATTTCCTCTTGTAGGCCTATTCCACGGAGTCTTTTGACTGCTTCTTCTTTCGTAATACACTCCACGTCCTCCTCCTTTTCACATACCGCAACATAACCTGTTGTTACTTCGAGCAGTCGAATCATTGCTATCTTCAATTTTCCGTAAACTACTTCGAAGACCTTCTGTCTGGTAGGCCTGCTGCTTCCGCTGATGGTTTGCAGCTGGATCTGAGTGGTGCCATTTGTATCCATTATTCCACAGGGGGGAGAGAGGCGCTTCCTCGGGTGGCCTTTCTTCTTCTTGTGTCTAATATGCGGCTTGTGTTTTTTCGTCGAGGTATTGTATGTTTTCCCTTTATTGTAGGGTCAGCTTGTACTTGTTAGAGCGCTTTGAAAGCCGCCCCCTCCTCGTTGCAAGCGAGTCTCCATGAACATGAACTGCGGGATGGGATGGATGAATGATGGGGGGTGTGGGGTACCCGGGGAGGCCCTTCAGACGGATGAAATGTGGCGGACTTAATGATGGGTGGTGATCGAATCAACTACCACCACCCAGGGGTTCTGCCCCATCTGGGATTTGGTTATTGATGCTGCTTCCAACTTACACAGGGACTGTCGTTTGTCCCTCTGTGGTGCTGGCAAGAAACTACCCTTAGAGATTAGAGCGAACTCTTCCCCAAAGCTTTCAGCATCGCCTCGTAACCGGGTGGTCTCTTCCGTAGAGTTCCACAGTGGGATAATCCTCAAACCTGCTTTCCTTCACGTCCCCAATTATGTCTATCCAAGTGAACTAACATAGTTGAAGCAAGACTAGGTGAATGGCAGTTCAGTTCATTTCAGCTCCATTGCCCCAATGAAGGGGCCGCGGGAGGGGGGGGGGGCGTAGCCAGCCATGGGTCGGCTATCCTAGCTTCTGCAGATAGTTTGACTTGTTGTCCCGGTGGGGAGAAGGCGAAGGCCGTTAACGATTTCTTGAGGTGACTCTCCCTCGACTTTACATCCTTTACCGGCTGTAACTTCTTGCTGAGCGTAAAAATTTCAGGTTTTCTTCAAAGTCAAGTGGAAGAATTAATTAATTAATTTCTTAACACAACTTAAGCAGGCATCAATTATTCCTAAAGATACTTATAATGAATTATTTGTATCTTCCAGTTATTTAGCATCCATGTATTTTCTACCTAAAATTCACAAAGAAGGAGTCCCTTTGAGACCCATACTTGCCTCTTATTCTTTACCATCATACAAACTGGCCAAATATGTAGTTAAAATACTTTCACCTTTATCTAAAAATCAGTTCTCCATACAAAACTCCTATAAGTTCAAAGAGGAATTACTCAGCAAAGTTAACGATGGATATATGGTGAGTTATGATGTTGAATCTTTATTTACTAACATTCCCCTAAACTATACAATCAGTTTAATATTAAATAAGGTATTTCATTCCCAAAATACTTTTCATGGATTTTCACGAAGCCAATTAAAAAAGGCGCTGAAATTAAGTCTTTCTGAATCTTGGTTCACTTTAAATATAAAGTTTACTGCCAGATCGATGGTGTTGCAATGGGTTCTCCAATGGGACCACTTGCAGCTGACTTTTTTATGACACATCTTGAAGATCAAATGTTTTTCCACTAATTTAGATTACAAACCCTCCTACCGCCGTTTTGTTGATGATTCCTTGGCAATTTTTAATAATCGGGCACATAGCCAACTTTTCTTTATTTTTTTGAACACTTTACACCCTAACATCAAATTCACCATGGAAGTGGAGTCAAATGATAAGATGCCCTTTCTTGACCTTTTAATCAACCGAGATAATGACCAACAAAAAATTCAAACAACCATTTACCGAAAAAAACTTTCACAGGACTAGGTTTGAACTACTTTAGTTTTTGTGATTTCGGATACAAAATATCCACAGTAAAAACTTTAATACATAGAAGTTTCTCGCTATCATCCACTTACCAATCAATCCATAATGAATTTATTTTTATTAGGAAGTATTTTATAAAAAATCTATTTCCTTCTGACCTATATGATAGAGTTTTAAAAAAGCTGTTTGACAATCTCATTGACCCCCCCTCAACCCTGCATAGAAGTTCCTAAAATGCCCATATATTTTATAATTTCAGAGATGGTTTTTTTAAACGATACTTTTAAAAGAAAAATTCTATTTATTTTTAAGAATATTTTTCCCAAATCAACCCACAAATAGTTTTTATAAACAAACTATCGATAGGAAGTTTCTTTAACAGTAAAGATCCTATATCTTTGGAGTTCTGCAGTATTTATTTAAATGTTCCAGTTGTACTGGAGCCTCTTACACTGGCACCACTGTCAGGTCTCTAGGAGCTAGGTTCTCTGCTCATATGGGGATTAGTTGCTGCACAAACAAAATATTAAATAAAAATGAAAAGTCATCTATTAGGGAACACACCATAAGCTGTAAAACTGACATTTCTATTGAGAATTTTAAAGTATTAGCCTTTAACAACAACAAACATTGCCTAAGAACCCTCGAAACTCTATATATAAAACACTACAAACCTACACTCAATGAAGATTTTTTTGCATTATCATTATTAAGTAACTAATTTTAACTACAGTTTGTTAGTTGGTTTGCTTTTTAACAAACCAAGCGTCACTGTAATCTATAAATACTAGCCCCTTGTTAAACCCACCATTCACTCTCCAGGATGGATCCGCTTTATTAAGTACCCAAATTTTCCGTTTTTATATTAAATGTTTTTAACTCTTACAGTCTTTACAAAATTAAAAACAAAAGTTTAA